>CAJNDS010000890.1:721562-766562 GCA_905221605.1 Symbiodinium natans | reverse complement strand
TATTGCCACTACTTTGGGTGTAGGGTTTAGGGTTTAGGGTTCAGGGTTCAGGGTTCAGGGTCAACAAAAATCCCTATATTCAGGACTATCCCAAATTAGTTCTGTTCCATTCTCTAAAACAAGCATCCCCAGGTCACCATGATGATTATCATGAACTGCCAGATGCTCACATCATCAAATTGTCCATCACTGATTGGTCATGATAAGTATATATGTATATATAGATGTGTATGTACAATATACATGCATAAACAAATGAAACAATATGTACGTATGTATATATATATATATGTATATAGGCGGGTGCGGGGTTCAAGACGCCCCCCCCCCCCCCCCCCCCATTTCCTTGTAACTGTCTACAAAGTCCACATTTCCTTGTATTTCCTGCCTTACTTGGGGTCCTTACAGACTGAACACAGGTTCTGCTTCGACAAAGCCTTCCTATTGCTTTCCATTAGGCTTTTATTGCAAACCTCGCAAATGACCTCTTGTTCGGCTCCAAATATGGTCGAATATTTAAGACGCCCCTGTGTGCTTCGCTCATTTCTCCGACAGCATGTGTCACGATGCTGTTGCACTGCTCGGTGAACATATTACTAAAGATGATGATGTGTGATATGTTGCGATGCTGATTATTTAGTATGGTCGAACCACTGGGCCTGGAACCTCACACCTGCAAGCCCAGTTCAACCCAATCAAGCTCCAACCCCTGAAATCCAAACAATATACCAACGACACGGTACTTAAGACTTACCAAACACACCTATGCCGGGCGCGGGCCTACATATTTCAGCCTAACCACCTGATCTTATGGTAAACACCCGACTCCGGTACAAAAATTGCCTGTAAACACCGGAAACCTCTGTTTCTTTAATGCAAAAGCAAGGTACGTCTTAAATCCCGCGCCCGGCTATATATGTATATATATATATATCTCTCTCTATCTATCTAGCTATATCTATATATACACACAATATTGCCAGACACATGTGGTGGACGAGAGGGGATGGCCCGGACAGAGGGCGTCAGGGGGTGGGGCTGGGTTTGTAGCGGGCTGGTGACGGGGCTGGGGCTTTAGGGTTTAGGGTTTAGGGTTTAGGGTTTAGGGTTTAGGGCAAGGGGGTTGTATCTCTTTCTGGTAGCTATGGTAGCTGACGTGTAAAGTGCCGTGATACCACCATAATATCCCGGAACCAGAGTAGGCCCCGATTCCCATTTTTTAGGGTTTAGGTTCCATCATATGCCCTTTAAACCGAAAATGGTCCTAGGTTACTCTTGGGGGCTAGATCCTTTGGGTAGCTACATGGTGGGCCCTTGAAAGGGGACCCCTTATATACCCCTTACATGCCCTACAAAACCCAAGGGCCCAGACATCAGTACCTTTTGGAGGAGGTAAGGGACCACACTCAAGGGACCATGCAACTAGCCTAAACCGTAAACCCTTAACCCTAAACCCTACACCCTACACCCTAAACCCCAAACCCTAAACCCCATATTAAGGGACCATGTAAGTATCCTTAGACAGTCCACCTCTCCATCCCAGGCCACGTGGATGCCGTCACCGCGGTGGTGTTTTGGGAGGACTGCCTTGGTGACGACATGATTTAGGGTTCAGGCTTTAGGGTTTAGGGTTTAGGGTTTAGGGTTTAGGGTTTAGGGTCCACATAGCTTATAAGAAGGGCGAGGGGGAGGAGGTTTCGGGCTTGGGGTCGCAGGTTTATGGCTGCTGCTAGGGTTTTTTTTGTGGTGCTTCAGGCCGAGCCAGGGGCTGAGCGTTGTGGGCCGCGCATGGGCTTGTTCATCTAAGAGGTCCATAAACCCTAAACCCTAAACCCTAAACCTAAACCCTAAACCCTAAACCCTAAACCCTAAACCCCAAACCCTAAACCCTAAACCCTAAACCCTAAACCCCAAACCCTAAACCCCAAACCCTAAACCTCAGATGCTCCTAAACCAGGGTGCCAAAAGTCCGCCGCCAAAGCATCGGCGTGCCCCCCCCCCCCCGCCCGCCGGGCTCATCATGCTCACAAGATCCTGGACACAGAGTAGGCCCTTATTCCCTTGTTTTAAAGTTAAGGGTTTAGGGCCTCGGGTTTAAGGTCTAGCTTGTTTTCTCATTCAGGGTTTAGGGCTAGGACCTCAGAGTAGGCTGGTCTAGATACCGCCAGCCCTGTTCCCGGGGTGAAAAAACTGTGTTTAAAGTTCTATATGGGCCAGAAATCCCTGCAACCCAGGATGATTCAACCCTGCAACCCTAAACCCTAAACCCTGCACCCTGCAACCCAAGCTCTTCGTTCTCAATTGCCCAAAGCCCCAAACCCTGGCAGAAAGAAGGGAAACGCCCGCGTGCTTTCACCATTCCCCCAAAACCCCAAAGCCTAAAACCCCAAACCCCAACCCCAAAACCCCAAACCCCAAACCCCAAACCCTAAACCCTAAACCCTAAACCCTAAACCCTAAACCCTAAACCCTAAACCCTAAACCCTAAACCCTAAACCCTAAACCCTAAACCCTAAGCCCTAAGCCCTAAACCCTAAACCCTAAACCCTAAACCCTAAACCCTAAACCCTAAACCCTAAACCCTACCAAAAGTCAGCAAGCTCTGGCAGGTGCCGGCAGGCCCCCTGCGGCTGATTAGCGGCTCGAAGGATGGGCCGCTCAAGCTTCCACTCTGTTTAGGGTTTAAGTTTAGGGTTTAGGGTTTAGGGTTTAGGGTTTAGGGTTTAGGGTTTAGGGTTTAGGGTTTAGGGTTTAGGGTTTAGGGTTTAGGGTTTAGGGTTTAGGGTTTAGGGTTTAGGGCTCAAAACCCAACTTTTCAACTTTTGGGCTTCTTGTAAGGTAGCTTATTCTGAAAGTTTCAACTTTAATTTCCTTGGGTTTTGGGCCAGTAAGGTTTAGGGTTTAGGGTTCAGGGGTCAGGGTTCAGGGTTTTTATTAGGGTTTAGGGTTTAATTTGGGTTTACATAGGGTTTAGGGCTGTTGGTCTTACGATCCTCTAAAGAAGCTTTTTGTTCTTGGTTAGGGTCCCAGAACGTCCAAAACCCCTCAACCAAGGGACGGACCGTAAAACCATTGCAGGAAGGTCGAGGGTTTAGGGGTGTAGGGGTTTAGGGGTTTATCGGGGTTTAGGGGTTTAGGGTTTTGGGGTTGAGGGTTTAGGGTTTAGGGTTTTGGAGGTCCTGGATGTATGTGACAGTATAGACGATCCGCAGGCCCAGGGCTACAGTGTTCTGCGGAATCTTGTTTAGGATTTGGGGTTCAGGGTTTAGGGTTTGGGGTTTAGGGTTTAGGGTTTAGGGTTTCAGGTACTAGAAACAGTGGTTTCGGGTCTTCGTGTTCAGCGCACGGAGTGTCAGCGTAGTGGCTTGCAGCAAAGCGAGCCTGCTCACTGTGAGTAAATAGGGACAGAGTCGCAAGTAAGACTGAGAAGAACCAGGGGCCCTACCTGCGGTTTAGTAGTAAGTACACTCTTGTAGTAGGCATAAGTCTTAAAACTGTAGGTAGATAGGGTTGCAGGAACTTCCTGGGACCTCAAGGATCGGGACTTTCGTGTGGATTTTGGATCGCGTTTCGTGATTGTGCGCTGATGTGGCAGGACCGACTCATACGAATCTGGTCCATTGAGATGCAGATCTGTGTACAGGCTGGCTAGCTCCGTGCCTCTTTGCCCGAAACGTTCCCCTAAACCCCAAGAAATCCCAATCCTTTTCTTGGCCAAGCCAAGTCACCCTCCCAAGAAAACGTACGAATTCCGAGAAACCCTAAACCCTAAACCCACGAAACTCGCCCTCCACCTAATGTGGGGCGTGAATTCCTACCATTTGAACCCCTACACACCAGCCCACCCGGCCGCTTGCACCGTCGACCCTAAGCTCCGCTAAACCGACTGTGTCCTTCAGGGTAATAGTAACCTAAGGTCGCTAGAAGCATTGCTAGGACCCGGAGCCAGGCCCTACTCAAACTTTAAACTACTTAAGGGTCCTTATCATGGGTTGAGGTATATTCCTAAACTACTGAGGTTTGTCCATCATGGTTTGAGGTATGTTCGTAAACACTACTTAGGGATTCTTACCATGGTTTGCGGTATGTTCCTAAACTACATTTTTTTAATGTTACAAGGGTTTGGGGCATATTCCTTATATTCCTTATCTACTTAGGGACTTATATGGTGGTGTGAGGTATAAAATTCCTGAATTCAGGGGTATTGGGCTCTCCGGTGTTCTTTTGCATGCGTGTGCGCGGGGGCATTTTCTGATGGAGCTGTGTTTTGGGGCTTGGCTTGGGCAGGTTGGGCATGATTTGCAATGCCCACCGTACCTTTGAGGGTTTAGGGTTTAGGGTTTAGGGTTTGGGTCCTCTCTCAACATCATGCTGTTAGTGTTGCCCGAACACGCCTTCCAGGCTAGCTTCCACCGTGAAGTAGATGAGCACGTACCAACAATGTGCCCTCACACACTGCCTTGCTGGAGTTTAGTGCTTTGAGCTTACAATTGCAATTCAGCCACTACCTTGTATCCCAAAGCCTTAATACTCCTAGACAGCGAGCCTTGAGCCCAAGCCTTGATACCCACGTTAAACCCTCAGCATGAAATCCTACACCCTTTCACCCTGCTTAACCCTAAGCCCTAAACGCAAAACCGTCCGCATGATATAGTTCACAGCCTCAGCGGTACGAGTCTTGATCCCTTGATCCTCAGCACTGCAGCAGCCTCATCCCGAAGTTTGGATAGGCTACAAGTTGTCCAAAGCACCCTAAACCCTGAACCCTGAACCCTAAACCCTATAAACCCTAAACCCTAAACCCTAGGGCTTCGCAGCTCCGATAATGTCAACGAAGCTGGAGAGGCCATTGCCGATCATCGAACAGAGGTGTGGTCGCTGGCGGTGAACCATGACCATACAAGGCCTGCGCCAGCCCCTAAACCTCAAACCCTCGACCCTAAACCCTAAACCCTAAACCCTAAACCCTAAACCCTAAACCCTAAACCCTAAACCCTAAACCCTAAACCCTAAACCCTAAACCCTAAACCCTAAACCCTAAACCCTAAACCCTAAACCCTAAACCCCAACCCCCTTTCCGGTGCCCCGTTTGCATGTGTATGTTGTTAGGCTTTCTAGCCCAGTGGTACCCTTTGCTCTTTGTTGGCTCAAAGCAACCAACTACCCCTAAACCCTAAACCCTAAACCCTAAACCCTAAACCCTAAACCCTAAACCCTAAACCCTAAATCCAGAGAAGGGGTGCCCTTCTCATGAGACGTATACTGGGCTACCAAGTTGGGTGGGGCTCGCTGAGAAAATGCAAAAGCCCATGAGGCCGAAAGTTTAGGGTTTAGGTGTTAGGGTTGAGGGTTTAGGGTTTAGGGTTTAGGGTTGAGGGTTTAGGGTTTAGGGTTTAGGGTTTAGGGTTTGGGTGCCCTTCCTACTCTTGAGGAGCATAAGACCTGGACCCAACACCTGGTAATATGATCTAGACAGTGCACTTCAACCACCCCACTCAAATCTGCATGATCGATTCGTCAAATCAGACACTAAACCCTAAACCCTAAACCCTAAACCCTAAACCCTAAACCCTAAACCCTAAACCCTAAACCCTAAACCCTAAACCCTAAACCCTAAACCCTAAATGACCCTAAACCCTAAACCCTAAACCCTAAACCAATACTAGGGCCATGTCTGAGGGCCCTTGGTATTCCCAGAGCAGAGCCCAGTACCCCTGAATTCAGAAGAAACCTTAAAGCGAACATGCATTCTTACTGAGGGTTTAGGGTTTAGGGTTAGGGTTTAGGGTTTAGGGTTTGTGGTTTCGGGTTTGGCCCTAAAACCCTAAAGCCTAAGCCCGAAACTGTAAACCCTACACCCTAAGCCCTAAACCCCAAACCCGATGCCCGAAACCCGAAACCTTAAACCCTAATCCCTAAACGCTTTCGGGCCGACTTGGGTTTGTGGCCCGTCGTGCTTCCCACAGGCCTGAGGCGAAAGCCTAAGGGGAAAGATTCACTAACCCATCTAACCCTAAACCCTAAACCCTAGGCTCGCGGCCGGCTCGGGCGACAAGTTCCTGCGCTTTTGGTCCCTGCAGGGTCAAGATGAGGAGCGAATGAGTTTGGGGTTTGGGGTTTAGGGTTTAGGGTTTAGGGTTTGGGGTTTAGGGTTTGGGGTTTGGGGTTCAGGGTTCAGGTTAGAGGGTTAGGGTCAATCATGAGTTTGGAGTTAGGTTTTAAGGTCTTCGGCTTGAGCAGACCAACTGAGTGATGCCTTCTCCTCACAAGCGTTCCTAGTAGGCAAGAAGGGTTCCGGTTGGACTTGGAACCCTGAGGGATCGCTAGAGGGATCGCTACCTAAAACCCTAAACCCTAAACCCTAAACCCTAAACCCTAAACCCTAAACCCTAAACAGTTCCCTACTATATACTGCCAGGGGCTTAAGAATTCGCTTTCCGAAGCCCTGAGGGATCCTACAAGTACCCTAAGGGTCCATGTACCTAAATAGGGAATACTTGGGCCGAGCCTGAGGTGCCCTAAACCCTAAACCCTAAACCCTATGAACCCTAAACCCTAAACCCTACACTCCCTGAACCCTTTCCACCCTGAACCCTAAACCCTAAACGCTATAAACCCTATAAACCCTAGAAACCCTATAAACCCTATAAACCCTGTAAACCCTGTAAACCCTATCAACCCTATCAACCCTAGCAACCGTATAAAGCCTATAAACCCTATCAACCCTATAAGCCCTATAAACCCTATAAACCCTAAACCTGTGAGCGTTGCTCTTGCCTCCGGGCAGGAGGCCCAGTCCGCGAAGACCGCGGGCGAGTCAGGCACGCATATTGTTCCTAAACCCTAAACCCTAAACCCTAAACCCTAAACCCTAAACCCTAAACCCTAAACCCTAAACCTTTGGTGCAGTGTTTTGGATTTCTAGAGGTGAGAACGCTTGGAAGCTTCAACGACATCCCAACAGGAGCGACAAGCGTAAGCAACCCTAAACCCTAACTGCTAAACCCTAAACCCTGAACCCTAAACCCTAAACCCCAAACCCCAAACCGCGTAAGCGAGCCAGGTGCCACCTCCTTGGCTCACTTCCTTGGATCTCTCCCGCGTGCGGACCGCCGGGGGGAGGGAATTTTTCTCATCATAGCTTTGTCATAGTGGGGGTAACATGGGGTTTAGGGTTTAGGGTTTAGGGTTTAGGGTTTAGGGTTTAGGGTTTAGGGTTTAGGGTACTAAAACTCAATGAGGAATAGAAGCTTAAGTTTTGTAATGCTATCCCAACCATGAACTAGTCACTAGATGATAGGATACCAAGATGCCAAGGGTCTAAGGGTAGTTACATGGGCCCTTAATACGGTCCCTTACGTCCCTTAAAGGGTTCTGATGTGTGGGCCCTTTATTCGTATAGGGTCGATAAGAGGCATATAAGGGGCCTCTTTTTCAGGATCCATGTTAAGGAACCATGTGGCTTTCTTAGAAAGGGAGATCCCCCAAAATGCTTTGGGGTTTCGGGCTTCTTGGCCCTAAACCCTAAACCCTAAACCCTAAACCCTAAACCCTGAACCCTTAACCCTTAACCCTTAACCCTAAACCCTAAACCCTAAAACCCTACACTAGGGCTTTAAGCTCTCAAGGGAGATCCCCAGATCACAACACATGTGCCTCAAGGGGTGCATGGGTCGGATGCCAGGGTCCAGATCTCAGTTAATTCGTGAGATAGGATTACCTCTGCTTTAGGGTTTAGGGTTTAGGGTTTAGAGATACGGATAAAAGAAGCTTCAGAAAGAGCAGCATTTTCTATTGCAAAACGCTGGCCCCTGGTATGATGCACTGTCAATATGAGGGCCAGTATGAAAGGCAGGAGCCCCGAAAAGGGACCACAATTGCTCCTACACTTCCAAGGACCTAGCTATCGTGTCCTTCACGGTGCTAGTACCCTAAGTATTAGGTCCCTGGAAGTATCCCTTAAGAACCCAAAACCTACTTTTTTTAGGATTGCCTAGCAATCCTATAATGGTTTTAGATTGAAAGACAGAAAGTAGTCGTTAAAGGAAATGTTACAGAGCCGCCTGTTTTGGGCCGGAGGCGAGGTGATGGTTAAAGTGTAAATACTTGACGTCCAGGCCCCAGACCCCAATGCGTTTAGGGTTTTGGGGCCAATACCCCGGAATTGATGAAAAGACCTGCCCCTATACCCTAAACCCAAGGGACCGCAGATCACCCTACCAAAGCTTCGAATTCCGAAGCCTTAGCTCTTGAACCCGACACTCCAACACCAAACCCTAAAGCTTTAAACCCCTACTCCCTAAACTCTATAAACCCCAAACCCTACACTCCGGACTCTAAACTCTAACCTACTCAACCCTACAATCTCTAACCACTAAACTCTAAGCTCTATGAACCCTAAAGGCTAGAACCCAAAACTTTACGTGACCCTAATCCCTAAATACTTAGGGTAACGTTCCAAACAGGAGGGCCAGGGCCAGGCCACGTCGCTGCGCTTTGTGGAGCCAACAACCTTGGACTTCGAGGCGTTAGGGTTGAGGGTTTAGGGTTGAGGGCTAGGGGGTTTAGGGGGTTTAGGGGGTTTAGGGGGTTTAGGGGGTTTAGGGGGTTAGGGGGTGAGGGTCTTAGGGACTTAGGGTGTAGGGGTGTTTAGGGTTTGAAAGTATGAGGGTTTGAGGGGTCTTGGGGTTCAGGGCTTAAGGGGTTTAGGGTTTCGGGGGGTCTGAGGGTTTAGGTTTCCAGTGTCCAAGGGAAGGTTTAGTGGGTTCTAGTAGGGTTTAGGCTTAGGGTTCAGGGGTTTCGGTTCGTGATGCTGAAATTCCCCCGGGGCTTGAGGGGCCGGCGTCGTCTTCTTCTACGTGCAGGAGTGCATTTTCCTCATCCTCTTCAGTTCCGAGTACTTTCATTGCGTGGTGCAATGGATGGTCGGCACAGCAGTGGAGGGAGTGGCTTGGGGCAAGCAACCCTAAACCCTAAACCCTAAACCCTAAACCCTAAACCCTAAACCCTAAACTTCAGGAGCTGGGACAGTGATCCGAGGTGGACAACGTCGAGCTGGTCGAGATCGGTGGACTGCTGGGCAGAGAGGGAACAGTGGGGGAAATACACAACCAAACGATGCCATGACGGTTTATCCTCCAGTGTGTGATGGCCTCGCCCTGGACAACAAGCTAAGGGTTTAGGGCTCTAGGGGTTTAGGGTTTAGGGCTCAGGGTGAGGGGCCTAGGGTTTAAGGGTCTGGGGGTTTGAGGGTTTGAAGGTTAAGGGTTTAAGGAGTTTAGGGGTTTGGGGGGTTTGGGGGTTTGGAGGTATAGGCTTCTAGGGTTCCAGGGAAGCTCAGCGAAATCCATTAGGGTTCAGAGTTTAGGGGTTTAGGGTCTAGGGGTTTGAGGGGTCTAGGGGTCTGAGTCTGAGGGTTGGAAGGTTTGAAGGTGGCTTGAAGGTTTGAGGGTTTTCAGGGTTTGAGGGTTTAAGGTTCTATGGTTCGAGAGAAGGCTTAGTGGGTTCTAGTAGGGTTTAGGGTTCTAGGGTTAGGGTTTCAGGGTTCTGGGGTTTTCGGTTTAGGGTGCTAGGATTCTAGGGTTCGAGGCATCTAGAGTTCTAAGCTAACTAGGGTTTGGGGGCGTGGACGCGGTTTTCGGTTTAGGGCTCAAGGGCGTCGGGTTTCGGATTTAAACGCTAAAGGGTTTCCGACTCCGCGCCCTTCCCTGAAGGACTGTGTAGGGTTTAGGGTTAGGGTTTAGGGTCTAGGATATGCTAAGCATGGCAGGTTGCGAAGAAGTCTTGGGAGAATGACCTGCAAGCCCTAGAGAACTAAACGTCCCCAAATGTAAGATACCCTTAACAGCCACACACACACAACACCAAAATAAATAAACAAAAAGACCCCCCCAAATAATAAATAAATAAATAAATATATATATATATATATATATATATATATATATTCATATATATATATATACATAATTTAAATATTAAATTAATAACAAAAAAGAACAAAATGCCAGGTGCTTCTGTGCCAAGGTTCTGGGCGCACGGTGGAGGCTGCGCACCGACCGGGGCTGCGTCTGGGTCTAGGATTCAGGGTTCAGATTGTAGGGTTCTGATTTTAGGGTTCATAGTTTCGGGCTTCCCTAAGGTCTATTTAGGGTTCAGGATTTGATAAGAGTTGAGCACCACGTGTCCCAAATGTAGACGGCTCTTCAGGTCACATGCGAAGATTGCAACGCCCTGCCCCCCTAAACAACGCCGAAACCCTAGACTACCTCAATGTAGGGCTCCAGGTATGGGACCTTAATTTGGGTCCCATATAACCCTCATATACACTATATATAGATATATGTAGATAGAATAAGGGCCCATGCTTCGGATCCATGGTTTCAACATTAGACTCAAGACCCAACAAGCCTTAAGTTTGGTAGGTTACTTTGGTCAAGCCTCTTACGGCTTAGGGTTTAGGGAGGGGCTCTTCTGGAACCTATAAACGGGAGGCCCTCTTAACAGAAACCCCTGGGCCATGGGCCCTTTAAGCCCCCAAGCCCCCGAAGCTCCTAAAGCCCCCAAATTGCCTAGGCTTGAGGGTTTAGGGTTTCATTGGGGTTTAGGGCTTAGGGTTCAGGGTTCAGGGGTTCAGGGGTTTAGGGTTTAGGGTTTGAGGGGTTTAGGGTTCAGGGGTTGAGGGTTTAGGGTTTAGGGTGTTGAGTCGCCCAAAGCCGTATATATCGACCCTGAAACCCTAAACCCTAAACCCTAAACCCCAAGCCTGGAGCCCGAAGCCGCCATTTTGGGGTTTTAACGGCGACAGTGTTGGCTGCCTGGGGAAAAATTTGAATGGTTTAGGGTTTAGGGTTCAGGGTTCAGGGTTTAGGGTTTAGGGTTTTCCAAAGTGTTAGAAGCCCTTATCCGTTTAATGGCCCGAGGTGTAGAGTCTAACAATTTTGGGTTAGGGTTCTGTGAAAAAGGGTGGGCAAGTAGAGGACTTCCCATGGCTTCCTGCTTATAGGGAAAGAGTGTAGCGTTTGGAAACCCCCCTAAACCCTACACCCTAAACCCTAAACCCTAAACCCTAAACCCTAAACCCTAAACCCTAAACCCTAAACCCTAAACTCTATTCCTTTGCCCCCCAACCTGTTGACAGGTTTTTCGTTGCTTCTCCGCCAACCAGGTGGATGATGGGGCTGTGCTGATGGCTGTATCGTTTGCTTCTGGTCTTCAGTGCCAAGCCCCAAACCCAACCCCCCTGACACTGACGCCCAAACCTTCTTGCTGTTACACGCTGCCACGTCTTCCTACACAGGTGTTTAAACAGTTACGGTACACCCAAACCATAAACCCTAAACCCCCAAGGCACGCGAAAGCTACCCGAGACCCTTTGTTAGTTCAGTCCCTTCGGCTCTTGGCAAACCTGTCGGCCACAAGCAACAGCTCGTAATGAATGGCTGTAGTTTAAGTCTAGGGGTAGTTTCATGGGCCCTTAATGTGGCACCTGACCTCCTCTTAAAGGGTGGGCCCTTAATTTGTATAGCATAGGGAGTATATATGGAGTACTGTTCAGTGCCCCCAAAAATGATGCAATTCTTCCTTATAATTATGTTTCATTTGGATTTTTATTTGCTTGCGGGGGGTTCCCCTATAGTCACCCTGTGCTTTCGGGCGCCTCTCCGCGTGGCAGGTGGCGAAGCGGCGGAAGCGGCGCGAACGACGCAGCTCACCTAAAAGGGCTAGAATGAGCCCTCCCAAGCATCCCAGATCCTTGCATAAGAGGTTGTGGGTCTAGGGTTCAGGGGCCCTGAATAAGATGCCACATGGTACGCCCATCCGTTTGCTAAGCCCCAAAACCCATCAACACGGGCTTCAGATTTTAGGGTTTAGAGTTTAGGGTTTAGGGCGCAGGGTTTTTGGTTTTTGGGACTTTTGGGTCTAGGGTTCTTTTGGGTCTGTGGCTCTCTGGAGCTTGGAGTCTAGGGTGAGCCTCGTTGCTGTGGCTGCCGGTCTTAGACTATGGGATCCCGCTCTGACGAGTTTCATGGCGAGCATCATGGGTTTCCTTGGGTTTAGGGTTTAGGGTTTTCGGGTTTAGGGTTTAGGGTTTAGGGTTTAGGGCTACTATCCCCCTAGGCTCCCCCCTTAAACAACCTTAATCGGCTTAGCTATCCCAAAAAAAAGCCGTAATTATGGGGAACCTGGGGGGGGAGGGGGGAGGTAGTGGGAAACCCAGCAGGGTTGTGTAGTAGGGAAACACATGCAAGCAGGGTTGTAAATCACCATCACTTGAGCACCTCCCCCCGCTTCGAACCGACCCACATGGTAGCCGAAGGTTCACCCTCAACCCTGAACCTAACCCCCCAAAAACCCTAAACCCTAAACCTTACTCCCTAAAACCTTAAACCCCAAAGCCTTAACCTTACCCCCCTTATCCCCAAGCCTCAACTCTAAACCCTAAACCCTAAACCCCAAACCCCATCGAGCCACTAGGGATCAGCGCCAAGAAGCGGAAGTGGCTCGGCTGGCACCGGGAGTTTAGGGTTTAGGGTTTAGGGTTTAGGGTTTAGGGTTTAGGGTTTAGGGTTTAGGGTTTAGGTTTAGGGTTTAGGGGTTGAGGGGTTTAGGGGGGGTTAGGGGTTGAGGGGTTTTAGTGGGTTTAGGGGTTTAGGGGTTTAGGGATTTAGGGTTTAGGTTGTAGGGCTTCGGGTTGCTTTCAGGGTTTTAGAGTGTTAGGCTTTCTGGGCTTTAGCCTTTTAGGCTTTTGGGTGTTAGGGTTTCAGGGTTTTAGAGTGTCAATTAGGGTGTTAGGATTGTAGGGTTCAAGGGTTTATGCGCCTTGTCACAGCATGTGGCGGTCATGTGAATGCGCAGCGCCAACCGCAGCAGTCCTTGTCTTCCCTCAACTAAGTTAGGGTTTCCTCTAAGCCCCTAGTCCCTAAGCCCTAAGCCCTAATCCGCCTGTGGCTGGGCCTGAGGCCTCCCACACGCTTTAAAGCGTAGGAACTCCTCCACCTTCGGGTTAAGTCAACTTACACTAAGTGTTCATGTACCTTGATAGGGTTTAGGGATATTTAGGGTTTAGGATTTAGGGAATACTTGGGCCTTAAAGTGCCTCCAATGTAGGGACTTTAGGGCCCAGGTACATAACAATGAGGTACATGCACCTTTGGGATAGTCGAGGTAGGCTTTGGAGGTAGTCGGGGTTGCTATGGTGCTCCCCTATAAGCCCTAATCCGTTCTGGACTGATGAAATCAATGTGGGGACCATCTTCGCGGAGATCCTCGTGCAAGAGCTCCACGATTTCCAATGGCGCAACCCGGACCCTGTCCCGGAACTCCAGTTTTCGAAGACGTACATGGCGTTCTGGACTGATGAAATCAATGTGGGGACCATCTTCGCGGAGATCCTCGTGCAAGAGCTCCACGATTTCCAATGGCGCAACCCGGACCCTGTCCCGGAACTCCAGTTTTCGAAGACGTACATGGCAGCCTCTTTGAAATGGCTACATTCCCCTGAGGGTCCATGTACCTTATAAGTATATACTTGGGCCCAAAAGTCCTTATGTAGGAAGTACTTTAAGGCCCAAGTATTCCCTATTTTGGTGCATGGACCCTTAGGGTTCATGCTTACCTGACCCGCGTGCACACGGCCCAGCCATTCGTATCCGAGGAGAAAACCTCATCAACTGGGCCTCCAGGTGGAGTTTCTTAGCTTTGGCTTCTTTTGAAGAACGAGTCCTCAAGGGCGTAACACTCAGACCCCTAAGGGTGTACTCCTAAGACGTACCCCTAAGGCTGTATATATATATATATTTATTTATTTATTTATTTTGTTTAAGGATGTACCCCCAAGAGGTGCCCTTTATTTACTCCTAATATGGCCCTTTTCGTCCCTTAGAGGATCTTATTCAAAAGGATCCCAAAACCCAGAATTACAGTATTAGGGGTCCTGAGCTTTCGCTAGGGATTTTCAAGACGAGCGTAGTACTGGAGACGACTAATCATTCCTCGTTTCTTCGCTGCGCGAACCCCAAACTCTAAACCCTCAAAAGCCCGACGAAACCCCACGCCCTAACCAACAATCTATAAGTCTCCAAAGGAAAACCACGCAGCCTGGGGAAGACGCCGAGGCACAGGACAAGGCCAGACGAGACTGGCATGAAGTTTGGGGGTTTAGGGTCTAGGGTTTCGGGTTTCGACCTAAACCCTAAAACGTTTGGGCTAGGGTTTAGGAGCGTTGAGATGTGTCGGGCTTCGGTTTGGACTCAGCACCAGCTTAGCTGTAGCTAGCTTGAATTTAAGTGTGCCTGCGACCAGGGGTTCAGGCTTTAGGGTTGGGATGTTCCCCCTTATAATACCCTAAGGGCCATGTACCTAAATAGGGAATACTTGGGCCTTAAAGTACTTCCTATATAAGGACTTTGGGGTCCAAGTATATAATTATAAGGCACATGGGACCCTTCGGGTTAACCCTAAACCCACTGTATCGGGGTTAGAGTTCCCCCTATTACAATCCCTATTCATGACTGTTAGTAAATGAGGGAACATCCCAAGTTTAGGGTTTGCTTTGCGCTCCTTGCCTCGAGTGGGTTTAGGGTTTAGGGTTTAGGGTCTAGGGTTTAGGGTCTAGGGTTTCTTCGACCTTAGGGGTCGTGGCAGTGGTTCCTTATGGTCCCTTTCTAAATATACGAGAATGACCCCCCACAACCCTATGCTACTGTAACTGTTGAGGCCGCGATGTTTTGCAGCTTCTTTGGGCCCATGGGTTCCTGGCAATTGCAAGCGCTTTTGGCTTTGAAGGCTCCGGTCAAAGGACTGCGCAAACGGCTAAGCCCTGAACTCTAAGCCGGATACACTATCAGGTCGCGAGCACGGGTAAAATGTTCGGAAAATCCTGACAGGCCTCCTTAGACCCTAAGCTGCTAAGCCCCATAACATGGGGGTTTACGAAAATAGGGAACCTCCTAAAATCGACCCCAAATGGTAGGATCCCCTCATAAGCGGGACCCCAATAAGGTACCCCTACTATTATCGTAAACCCCTTGGGTTGTTCTTTTACGAACAGTCATAACTAAGGGTCATAATTGGGGGTACTCTATATCCCTATTACTTAGTAGCTGAGTGAGTACACTTTACACTTTTTGGGATACTAAACCCTGAACCCTAAGCCCTAAACCCTAAACCCTAAACCCTAAACCCTTAGTATAAAGGGGGAACATCCCAAGAAACTCCCCGGATAGGCCCCGAGCCCTACGCACCGGAGGGCCCTCCGTCTTCGAAGTGCAGGTTTAGGGTGTGAGGGTTTAGGGTTTAGGGTTAGGGTGCAGGGTTCAGGGTTCAGGTTTAGGTTTTAGGGTTTAGGGTTTAGGGGTTAGGGTTTGGGGTTTAGTTTTTAGGTTTTAGTTTTTAGGGTTTGGGCTTTAGGGTTTAGGTTTCTTGCCAGGGCGGCATGTCCTGCCATGCACTTCCCAAGAAACTTCTTCAAAGTCCCAAGTGGGCCGTTCTCTCTGTACAATCTGTTCCCTTCCTGGGCGAAGCCTAAACATGACCACCCCCCCCCCCCCCCCCCCAAAAAAAAAAAAGAAGAACAATATTAAAGAAGAGGTTCAGGGTTTAGGTTTTAGGACCCTAAGCCCTAAACCCTAAACCCTTTTTCGGGGAGGGGGGGGGGAGCCATGTGCCTGCAGACCGCCGACACTGTCGAGGAGGCTGCAGAAGAGGAGGACCATGCGGCGGATGTGCCGTGGCCGGGTAAGTTCCGAGTATCGAGTTCGAACCCTAAACCCTAAACCTTAAACGTTAAACCTTGAGAACGAAATGGTGGGCTTAGGGATTAGGGATTTAGGGGTTCAGAAATGTAGGAAGCCCCGGGGCGAACCCTGAATGACAGGCCCTTCTGAATCCCCCTCTTAGCCCCCCCTCTTACCTCCCTCTTACCCCTCCCCCCTCAACCCACCCCTGAACCCCCACCCTAAACCCTAAACCCTAAACCCTAAACCCTAAACCCTAAACCCTAAACCCTAAACCCTAAACCCTAAACCCTAAACCCTAAACCCTAAACTAAAACCCTAAACCCTAAACCCTAAACCCTAAACCCTAAACCCTAAACCCTAAACCCAAACCCCCCCCTAAAGCAACACCTAGAATCGACCTAGCAAGCCCCAAGTGCTTCCCTGATGCAAGCAAGAGTTGTCTGTATGGACCCTCAGGGTTACCCTAAACCCTAAACCCGAAACCCTAAACCCTAAACCCGAAACCCTGAACTCTAAACCCTAAACCCTGAACCCCAAACCCTAAACCATAACACCGTCCTTTAGACCCTGAGCCATGGGCCCATCTCTACCTTACTTAGCCCATACCTGATCTGTTTTAAGCTTCTTGCGGTTTCCTTATGTAGTAGGAACCATAAAGTTAAACCCTTCTGTCCCGTACCTAGCCACCTGCTGTACTCAGGAATTCACGCATCTGCAGACGCATCGGTGCACGGGCAAGGCGTGGGCCAAAGCACACCCCAGGACCAAAACCCCATAAACCCCAAAACCCCTTGGATCACAGACGTCCGGTATATGATGCAAATGAGAGGGGTTCCTCAGTGCAAGGGGTTCTTGAATAAAAGACACCTTACTGTAAGGGGTTGCTGCTGTTTGGGAAACCCAAAACCCAAAAGCCTAAACCCTAAACGCTAAACCCTAAACCCTAAACCTGTCTGAAGGGTCCCTTACTATCGGAAACGCCCAACTAGCCCCCCAGAGTAGGCCCCTATTCCCTAATTTTGGGGTTTAGGTTCCCTTGTAAGCCCCTTTTTAGCAAAAAAAGGTACCCTTTTCTATTCTTGGCAAATTCCTGGGTTCCTCTTGGATGAAGTAGTCTAGCAGGCACTCTCCATGGCCTGGAACGGCCCCCAGAGTGCCGTGCTGCTGGGTTTGACCAACAATGTTCTGGAAACCCTGCGTCGCTCGGCCTGCATTCGACTGTGCTATAGTGCTATATGATGTTATGTTATCCTCTATGGCGCAACTTAAATCATCTGTTATGTTCTTTATAATACATTTGTTCACTATGGCATAACGTCGAAATATCTTACTGTACGAAGAATACCATACGAATGCCTTGTTATGTTCTACCCTACTTTTCTGCCGTGCCATACAATACATGAGACCACACGAAGATACTAAAATGCACGAGATTGGATTGTGCAGTACTATACTACACCACACCTTTCGATTCTTTAATTTTGCCATACGTTTGCTGCACTGCTCTTGAATTTTACATTGGCTCATTACTATTGATGTACTGCATTATACTGTACAACTTCTATAGAAGATAGAACTTTTCTACTTGTGCCACATCACATCATGAAGTCATGAAGAGCATCCATACATAGTCACCCGGGGTTCTTGGTGGATTTAGGCTCTTGGGGTGCTTGTCATGGTCAGTTCTGTCAATGCGGGCGCCGCTTTGAATACCCCAAAGGGTTTAGGGCCAGTTTAGGGCGCAGGGTTTAGGGTCATGCACGGACCTCCCTTTCTTTGTCGCTCATAATGGTGGGTCCTACGTCGGGAGCCTTTGCCTGCCCGTGTTTACACTTTTGGTTTTAGGGCTGAGGATTTAATGTTCAGGGTTTAGGGTTAGGGCGCCACAGCACCCTCATATACCACCAGGACCCATAAAAGCAAAGCGCACGTAGGCACAGGCAGTCATTATGGGTGCTTTTGAGGGCTAGGTAGACCTTACCTTAGGGACGAAGAAGGCGAGCGGCCCTCAACCCCTGAACCCTTCCGCAAAAAAAAACTGCCTCCGTGTGCCAGAGCCAAGGAATATCCCCAGCTGAAGGGGACGAGGACTCCCGCTGGGTCTGTAGGGTCTATAAACCCCTAAACCACTAAAACCCTAACCCCCTTAACCCCTATACCCTAAACCCCTAAAACCCCAACCCCCTAAGCCCTAAACCCCCATGAGCGTGGGTCGGACAGACGTATGGGGTACAGGGCGTAAACCCTAAACCCTAAACCCTAAACCCTAAACCCTAAACCCTAAACCCTAAACCCTAAACCCTAAACCCTAAACCCTAAACCCTAAACCCTAAACCCTAAACCCTAAACCCTAAACCCTAAACCTAGACCCTGCTTCACCCTCAAGCGCCTTTGATGGGGTTCCTTGCAAGGCTTCCCAAGCCCAAGGGTTACGAACTTGGTTTAGGGTTTAGGGTGCAGGGTTCAGGGTTTAGGGTTAGGGTTTAGGGTATAGGGTTTAGGGTTTAGGGTTTAGGGTTTCGGGTTTCGGGTTTTTGGGTCTGACTAAGGTAGTAGCTCTAAACCCGACATCCTAAACCCAGCAAGCCCCCCTACTTAAACCTAAAACTTCAAAACCCCCCACAAACATTGTATCAACCCGAAGCCCAGAAACCTGACGCCCCAAACCTCGCAAGGACGGGGTAGGGTATTTTTTTTGTGTTTTTTTCTGGTTTTTTTTTGTGTTTTTTTTCTGTTTTTTAAGCAAGAAAGAAAGAAAGACAGAAAGAGAGAAAGAAAGAAAGAAAGAAAGGAAGAAAGAAAGGAAAGCAAGACAGAAAGAAAGAAAGAAAGGAAGAAAGAAAGGAAAGAAAGAAAGGAAAGCAGGACAGAAAGAAAGAAAGAACTAAAGAAAGAAAGGCCGAAAGAAAGGAAATCAAGACAGAAATAAAGAAAGAAAAAGAGAAAGAAAGAAATAAAGAAAGAAAGAGAGCAATAAAGAAAGAAGGAAAGCAAGACAGAAAGAAAGAAAGAGAGAAAGAAAGAAAGAAAGAGAGAAAGAAAGAAAGAAAGAAAGAAAGAAAGAAATAAAGAGAGAAAGAAAGAAAGAAAGAACGAAAGAAAGAAAGACAGAAAGACAGAAAGAAATAAAGAAAGAAAGAAATAACCCCCCCCCCGCTTTGTTTAAGCCGTGCAAGCTTGCCTCAAAGCATATGCCATATGCACACTTTTGCGGAAACCCATCATGCGAGAATCGTCACATTTTCGGAAACCCATCATGCGAGAATCGTGTTTGCAAATGGGGGGGGCTGCGCCCCCCCTAACCCCCCCGCTTTCTCAAGCCGTGCAAGCTTGCCTCAAAGCATATGCCATATGCACACATTTTCGGAAACCCATCATGCGAGAATCGTGTTTGCAAATGGGGGGGGCTGCGCCCCCCCCAAGCCCCCGCTTCCCGCAACACACCCTACACCCTAAACCCTAAGCCGTAGTTCCTGCCATATGCACACTTTTGCGGAAACCCATCATGCGAGAATCGTCACATCTTCGGAAACCCATCATGCGAGAATCGTGTTTGCAAATGGGGGGGGCTGCGCCCCCCCCAACCCCCCCGCTTTCTCAAGCCGTGCAAGCTTGCCTCAAAGCATATGCCATATGCACACATTTTCGGAAACCCATCATGCGAGAATCGTGTTTGCAAATGGGAGGGGCTGCCCCCCCCCCCAACCCCCCGCTTCCCGCAACACACCCTACACCCTAAACCCTAAGCCGTAGTTCCGGACTGAAGGGGCAATGATACGAGGAGCAACCTTGACCCCGCAAACCGTAGAGCCTAATAAGACCCAAATCGTCCACCATAAGCCGCAAATCCTGATAGAATGTTTGCGGCCTACATGCGCAGTAAGCCCTAAACCGAAGCAAAGTTTCAGATTGAAGCATCCGAGGTTCCTCTTGAACCAGCCCCGGACGTTAACTAGCTTTTGAGTCCTGTCGGGGCCAACGATGGCCGCCCCGACGCTCCAAGCGCGAGTTGCAAAAGGACGAAGGGTTGGACGTAATGTGTTGTTGTAGCACGTTGAGATTTGGACCTGTTCCGGACACGCGGTGCCGCTGAGAGGCCATCGGAAGCTGAAAACCAGCAAAATTCACCAAAAAAACCAGAAAAATACCCAGAAAAGAATTCCCACCAGAGGAGGACGACAGGCAGAACCAGGAGGGCATGTTCTGAAAACCACAAGAAAAGCAAGAAGAATCAAGAAAATTCACAAAAAAAAACCAGAAAAATTGACAAAAAAAATCCTCGCTCCGCAAGGACGCCCCTGCGCTGCAGCTGGAGTCGTCCCTGTCACTGGAGCAGGGGGGCCTGGAGCTGCCTCCTTTCCCATGCTCCAAGGTAAAAAGTCCCAGACCCTAAGCCCGAAGCCCCAAACCCTCAAAACCTGGGTTTAGGGTTCAGGGTGAGTCGTGGTCTGAGGGCTTACTTAGGGTCGTGGGGTTTAGTGCTAAAGCGGGTATTAAACCCAAATACATGGAGCTCACAGGGCGTGTTGTGTTGTTCAACTTGCCAACCCTGTGGTACTTTCTTTTTTTCTCTTCATTTTTTCGTTTTTTTGGCTCTAGGTTCCCTTATACAGTAGCCAACCCCAGAACGGGTATCCTTACTATGATATGGTTACCGGGCTTGTCGGAATTGCGTGGTTCTTTCGTAGTTTCTGCTGCGTCTCTGCCCTAGCCA
Source organism: Symbiodinium natans (assembly GCA_905221605.1). Taxonomy (NCBI): domain Eukaryota; class Dinophyceae; order Suessiales; family Symbiodiniaceae; genus Symbiodinium; species Symbiodinium natans. The sequence continues at coordinate 746,108 of CAJNDS010000890.1, read as the reverse complement.
GGTTGTGTAACCTTTCTGCTACATTTAATCTAAGGGACATGCAACACTGCTGTAATCAATCACTGGGCAGCTATTACACCCTTTCTAATGGTACTTTGTTGCTCGGGGCTTAACCTGCTTGATGGTTTTCGGGTGAGCAGGGCGTGTCGAACATAGCTGCTGCCCCTTTTACGAACAGTCCTTAACAGGGCTCATAATGTGGGGGTGTGCTAGAATCCCCATTTAAGGGCTGTTAGTATAAGGGGGAACATCCCAGCGCACAGCTCGTTCATGATGCTGCCATCTGCTCATCTCAGATACAGCCAGACTTGTCCAGCACTGCCCCATGACTCACTGACGTGGTTGGCTCCACCTTAAACCCCTAAACCCATCAAGAAGAACACCCTCGACACAATGCAACAAGCCGTACAACCCGAAAGTGTCTCAGCGCATGCAATATATCAAGCGAGTCAGGGATCTTCTAGGGGGACTTCATGTAAGAGAGGCTCCAGGGGAACATCTGTTTTAGAGTTTAGGGTTTAGGGAGTATAGCCTACTTCCGACCAATGTGTTTTGCCAATGTGTCTGTTGTTTTTTTTGGCATGCAGGCTTCCTACAATGTTCTGATTGGTCGCGCAATCAGTGGTTGCCAGGGCTTTTAGTGTAGCATACCAAGAAGGGTCCATATTGTGTTGCCTCATAAAGGGTTTAGAAGGCTCGTCGACACTTGCAGGCTTTGCGGCCACCGCACCGGCGTGCGTGCGCTGGCTGTCGCCCAGGACGACTCCATGCCCCTCTGCCAACATCATCCTCTTAGGGTTTTTTGGGTTGTGGGTTTTGGGTTTAGGGCACGGGGAGGGTTCATGGTTTAGGGGCAATACCCTGAACCCTATAACTAAACCCTGAAACCCTAAAGCCGCTAATGAAACCCTCAAGCCCTAAAGCCGCATTCCTTGGTACTTTTTTGGTTGTATAGGCCCACCTCAAAACCTGGAATCCTGATCTGCTCCCTAGACTCTAGACCTTAAATAGGCTCATTGCAGTGGGGGGGTGTAGGTTTAGGGTTTAGGGGCTTGTAGAGTCTAATTAGCCCTAACCCCTAAGCCCGAAGCCCCAAACCCTAAAGGATAGCTCGACAAACTCTTATGTAGTATGGTTCTTTCGACACAGCCCTCGAGCATCAGCGGCTCCGTCCTCCAGGCATGCGTGGCTTATGGGAGCATATGCCGGCCTCATAAACGGAAATGTCCGTTGGTCCGGTTTCAAGTTGAAGTTTTCTGGTGGGCTCCTTGCAGAAGGCCACCCAGAACTCCAAATCCTGTTGTGCGGTGTGATCAGGAAAAGGGAGCGCCCGGATGGGGGACGGGAACCCTCCCTGGAACCCTGAACCCTGAATCCTGAAACCTGCCCCTGAACCCTAAACCCTAAACCCCAAACCCTAAACCCTCCTTCAACCCCCAAATCTCGAGGTTCCTCTCTCTGAGCAACGAGGCGGTGAAGGTCTGGAGTGCCTCCACGGCTCGCTGCACCCGGCTCCGCAAGAAGAGGGGGGGTTCGTGTTTGGGGTTTAGGGTTTAGGGTTTGGGGTTTGGTTAGGGTTTAGGATTTGGGGTTTGGGGTTTAGGGTTAGGGGTTTAGGTTTGGGTTCACGCAGGTTTAGGGTTTGGGGTTTAGGGTTTAGGGTTTACGGTTAGGGGTTTGGGGTTCAGGGGGGGGGGGGGGGGGTTCGGCTTTAGGGTTTAGGGTTAGGGGTTTGGGGTTCAGGGGCGGGTTCGGGCTTTAGGGTTTGGGGTTTGGGGTAAAGGGTTGAGGGTGAAGGGCTTGGGGTTTAGGGTTTGGTGTTTCGGGTTTTGGGGTTTGGGGTTTAAAGTTTAGAGTTTGGGGCTTAGGGTTTGGGGTTTAGGGATGAGGGTGTAGGGTTGGGGTTTAGTTACAATAAACCCTAAACCCTAAACCTTAAACCCTAAACCCTAAACCCCGCAAGGTCAAGGTTTGGGGATGACTCTGCGTGGTTTTTGTTCGGGTCACTTGGGGGGAGGTTCGAGTTGAGTTGTGGTTGAGCTCGGGGCTCTGTGGTTGGAAGGATGCTTTGGTTGTGCTGTGTCCGCTTCACTGGTTTGTCTAGGGTTTAGGGCTCAGGGTTTAGGGTTTAGGGCTTAGGGTTTAGGGTTTAGGGCTTAGGGTTTAGGACTTAGCGTTTAGGGTTTAGAGTTTGTTTTGGGTTGCACGGCGGTACACATACCCCATGCTACAATGATGCCCGTTCGGGTACAATGACACCAAACCCTTTTGGGTTTGACTACTACAGAAGGAAACCCGGATAAATCCCAAAACCCAAGCTAATATAAAGCCCTCAAAGCAGAGTCTCCCTAACAAACCCTAAACCCCAAACCCCAAACCCCAAACCCTAAACCCTAAACCCTAAACCCTAAACCCTAAACCTAAAGCCTGCTAAATCCCGAGGCCTCTTGAAGCTCCTCAGAACTCCTACAAACCCCAAAAGCCCTTTAGTGTGTAGGTTTTCCTGCAAAGGGGGTTTAGGGTTTAGGGTTTCGGTTTAGGGTAGTTTCATGGGTCCTTAATTTGGTCCCTTACCTCCTTTATAGGGTTCTGATGTATGGACCGTTTATTTGTATGTGGAGGAACCATGTAACTACCCTGAGACTCAACTTAGGTGTGCGAACCATCGCGCCTGCGCCTTATTGGTGCAACAGCAAGACATGCGACGAGTGGCGTCGGGTTTGGGAGCTATAGAAGATTTTTAGGTTGAGGGATTTCGGGTTTAACGGTTTGGGGATTCAAGGTTACCCGTGTTTAATGGGCTTAAGGGAGTAAGGGGTTTACGGGTTAGTGTTTAGGGGAAAAGTGAATATGGGGCCGCCTGAACCCTTAAGCATAAATCCTAATTTCTTAAACCTCTAAACACCCTAAACCCTAAACCCTAAACCCTCCTGAAAAGTCAGCCTCGGGCCTGTTGAGCAGCATGTCTAGTTGGTAGGTCAAGGAGTTCAGGTTCTCCCCTCCATTGACTCCAATAGGGTTTAGGGTGTAGGGTTAGGGTTTAGGGTTTAGGGTTTAGGGTGTACTCCTTCAACGTGACATGGAGCCGTCCCCCCTACTTTTACTTTGTAGGTGCCCTCTTGTGGGTTCGAGGTACTGTGGCTTCGGGTTATCAGCTCCGTGCCCTACGGTTCGTAAGGCCCAACCTTGTAAACCCTAAGCTCGAAATCCTGAAAGCCCAAAAGTCATCAGGGGTGCCCTCAGCTAGTTCCCCCTAAACCTGGACCCCCAAAGCTGCTTGAAGCTAGGGTTTAGGGTTTAGGGTTTAGGGTTTAGGGTTTAGGGACCCAGGTCAGGTTACGGCCTTTGCGGCTTCTTCTTGGCCGGGAACGAGCACGTGCTCATTGGCACGAAGGATGCCAACTGCTTGGGATGTCGTTCTCTGCATGGCTTAAGGGCTTCATGCTAGGGACCTGCAACCTATAAATAAATTAGCCAACAGTTTCTTAAGCACGTGCAGGTATATATATATATATATATCTGTATGTATATGTATATGTCTATTTGTACGAAGATATGTGTACATCTATATATACATATATACATATATATATATATATATATTTGTACTTGCTCAAAGCCCTTAACGAGGCACTTGCCCAATTTCTCAAAAACCCTAGCGAAGGCTTATATCAGAAACCGAAAGCGACTTGTTCCTTTCATAGTATTCGTACGCGCTTATGGTTAGGTCCGTAAAGGCCCTTATCATATTAGTACAATCCTCACCACAAGCCCTTATGAATGTACTACGAAGAAAATATTATAATAGGGCTTTCAATCAATGACTTGAAACGAGAAAACTTCTATTATAACATGAGCGAAGTATCAACGAATACTTTTAACAAACGAACGTAGTAAGTGCATTTATTGTGAGAGAGAGAGAGATTTAACGAAGTCAATACTAAAAGCCTTCTAAGATATATTAAAATGCAAGCGGTTTGGCGCGCGATTTTTTTTTTTTTTTGGGGGGGGGGGGCTTTTCTCTTTTGGGCTGGAGGGTTTAGGGGTTACAATTTAGGGTTTAGGGTGGAAGGTTCAAACCTGTCTGGCCGGGGCAGGCATCATCCGGGCTCGGCTCTCAGGTCAGATGTGTTGCCGCCGTTAGGGTTTAGGGTTGAGGGTTTGGTGTTTAGGGTTTGTAGGGTTTAGGGTTTAGGGTTTAGGGTTCAGCATCTCAAAGTTCAAGCATTCACTAGGCTGGCAGCCTTTCAAGCGCCCGAAAAGTACCCACCCACCCAGAGAATCCCATACCATTAAGATAGTAAAAGTTTCACACGCAACCCAAATTCTTAACCCTACGCTCTCGTCCCTGAACCTTCAACCACCGTAGAACCCTCAGCCCTGAACCCTTGAACCCTAAATTTTAGGGCTCCTCAACCCTCATGCCAGCCAGTGGCTTTGCAAATGACCCAGTGCGTGCATGGGGTGGGGTGGGGAGGGGGGAGCGGGAGAGGGAGGCGGGAGGGGGGGGAGGGGGGGGGGGGGGGGGGGGGGCGGGGCAGGGGGGGGGGGGGAGGGGGGGGGGGGGCAGGGGAGGGGGGGGGAGGGGGGGGGGAAGGGGGGGTGGGGGGCAAGGACCTTGCCCACTGATTTTCGGACCTTCCCCTAATTTCGGACCTTGCCCGCGGATTTTCGGCCTTGCCCGCTAATTTTCGGACCTTGCCCACTAATTTTCGGACCTTGCCCGCTAATTTTCGGACCTTGCCCGCTAATTTTCGGACCTTGCCCGCTAATTTTCGGGCCTTTCCCGGGTCCGAAAATTAGCGGGCAAGGTCCGAAAATTAGCGGGCAAGGTCCGCAAATTAGTGGGCAAGGTCCGAAAATCAGTGGGCAAGGTCGTGGGTCAGCGGGCAAGGTCCGAAAATTAGTGGGCAAGGTCGTGGGGCAGCCAATGGACCTTGCCCACTAATTTTCGGACCTTGCCCGCTGATTTTCGGACCTTGCCCGCTAATTTTCGGACCTTGCCCGCTAATTTTCGGACCTTGCCCACTAATTTTCGGACCTTGCCCGCAAAGCCATTAACATTTATATTATATATGAAAGAGTGGTTTAGGGTTTAGGGTTTAGGGTTCACAGTTCAGGGCTTACCCTACACCGTCTGCCCGAAGGGTGGGTTTAGGGTTTAGGGTTCTGGGTTTAGGGTTTAGGGCTTAGGGTTTAGGGCTTAGGGTTGCGAAGGAGGGCCAGCTGGAACTCTACAACATTCAGCTGGGCGAGCGGGGACCCCCAGAACCTGACGTGGGGGTGCTTGGGATTTTTGGGATGCAGGGGTTGATGTAGGGCCCTTCTTGTATCCGAAACTACAAGGATATGGGACATTCCCCGAGAAACAAACCCTAAACCCTGTGCCGCTAAACGCGAAAGCACGCCCCCCCCCCCCCCCCCCCGCCCCCCCCAAACCCTGAGCCCGAAACCCTAAACCCAACACCCACCTTGAGATGTAGGGGCTTGGTAACCCTAAGGGTCCATGTACCTTATGATTATATACTTGGGCCCTAAAGTCCCAAAATAATTAGGTACTTTAAGGCCCAAGTATTCCCTATGTAGGTACATGGACCCTTAGGGTAAGCTGTCCCAGAAGCCCCCCGAAGCCTGCAGCTTCTTCCCGCTGCATCATGTTCCGCACTCTTCCGTGCGGGGGCTTGTTGAGGGTTTAGGGTTTCGGTTTTAGGGTTTAGGGTTTAGGGTTTAGGGTTTAGGGTTTAGAGCCTCTAGGGTTTCGGGCATTCAAGGTTTCGGCTTTCGGGTTATTAGGGTTATCTAGGAGAGATAAACTGGCCCGCACATCTTTTAGTGAGAGCTTCAGCTTGGCGGTTGAGGGGCAAAACCCTCAATGCGAAGGCACCGTGCCCTCTCGAATAAGCCCGAAAACCCTAAACCCTAAACCCTAAACCCTAAACCCCAAACCCCAAACCCTAAACCCTAAACCCTAAAACCCAAACCCAAAACCCCAAACCCCAAACCCCAAACCCTAAACCCTAAACCCTAAACCCTAAACCCTAAACCCTAAACCCTAACCGAGAACCTCAGCCCTGAATGCCAAACCCAAAGCTCTTAAATTACTCTTAAACCTTAAACCCTGAAGCCCTGAACCCTAAGAACCCGCAACCTGGGCTGCGGTTAAGGAACTTTCACAATAGGTGGTTTTAGGGTTTGGGGTTCAGGGATCAAGGAGTTCATATAGCTGCACATGTGTAGTGGGTTGGGAGGTTCATAGTTGACACCAAAAACACATCAGCCACACACAGAGACACACACGCACGCAGACACAACAAACAAAATCAAATCCTGCTCCACCCTACACCCTAAGTTTCCCTTCCCCCTCGCCCCACCCCCTGCCGTGCAAAAAACAAACAGCACCCCTAAGCCCTAAGCCCTAAACCCTAAACCCGAAACCTTAAGCCCTAAGCCCTGAACCCCGAACCCTGAACCCTGAACAGAACAGACTGAAAAGCGTAGTTCGATGAGCACATCTGCTGCAGGCCCGAAGGATGTTTAAGACGCGTGGTCTAACACTTGACCTATGTAGGGTGCTCTCTAAGTGGGTTCGGGTTTCGGTTAGGGTTTATCGTAGGTTCGGGTTTCGGTTAGGGTTTATCGTAGGTCTTTGTCCAAGAGTGCTTGTTGAGTGGCCCCTTCTCTGTGCTGCAAAACCGCAACAAATCTGCTCCAACGTTGTACTTGGGTTATAAGTACCATTAACCTCCAAGTTAGCCCATCTGCGTCGAGGCAGGCACAGACGATGGACGCACACAGCGGCGTCGCCTGGATGTTGTGCTGGAGCAGTGTAAAGGATTGGTTAGAGATGGATGAAGATGAGTGTAAAAATATAAGAAAATGCACCATTTTTTCCTTTTTTACCTGGGATACAGTGGGTGTCAGTAGAGGGAGGAGGCCCCATATCGTGCCAGAGAGTTCCTGGCTTGGGGCTTGTGAGGCCTCTAAGGGTGTGGTTTCAGGGTCCCTGAATACGGCCCCTTACCTCCCGTAAAGGGTTCTGATGTATGGGCCCTTAATTCGAATAGGGTCTTTAAGGGGTATTAAAGGGGTACCCCCTTTAAGGGTCCATACTAAGGGAGCATGTAACTGCCCTTAGAAGGCTTCTAGGCTTCATCTCATTCATTCCTGATGCTAGTAGGGGCTTTACGCGTCGCAAGTCGTACTACGGCATGGCAGAATACTAGCTCCGGGAGGCACAATGCGGGTTTACGAACATAGGGGACCCCTTAATGTAGACCCCGAAGGACCAGGATTCCCTTAGAATACGGACCCCCCACAAGGTACCCCACTAATATCGTAAACCTCCATATTCCCCAAAGCCCCTACGGCTTTTCCAAATTCCTCAACCCAAGCTTGCAGGGTCGTCCACAGTTCAGGTGTCCCTGAACCCTACATGACCTGAGCCCCCTAAACCCTTAAACCTAAAACCCTAAAGCCTAAAACCCTTAACTTTAAACCCTAAACCCTAAGCCCGAAGCCCGAAGCCCGAAGCCCGAAGCCCCAAGCCCCAAGCCCCAAGCCCCAAGCCCCAAGCCCCAAGCCCCAAGCCCTAAGCCCTAAGCCTAAGCTAAAAGCCTGAACCTGAAGGAGCATGTTTGCATGGTGCTCTAGGGTTTAAGGTTCAATCTTTACTTATTACCCAGTGTTACCCTTTTGCCCTTGTCTCGGTTCAAGGTTCCCTTATCCATTATTTGCTTCAGAACCGCCAAAACAAGATAAGAATCCCCCTATTGCCCTTATATGGAAGAATATTGTTGTTGTTGTTTTTTTTTGTTTGGGGCGGTTCTTAATCAAAAACCCTAAACCCTAAACCCTAAACCCTAAACCTTTTGTAGCGTATAGCTACTAGACCAAGCGTGGGCGTTTCAGGGTTTAGGGTCCAGGGTTGGACATCTTGTGCAATCGGCAAACGAAACGCAGCCTACCTGAAGGATCCTAATATAGTTCCTTTTTGGGTTTAGGGGCTTTATCGTGTATACTTCCCTGACGTACTTAGGTAAACCCAAAACCCTAAATGCGCGGGGTGGGGGGCCTTTGAGGCTGTCTACGGCTTGGCCCTGCGCCCAGACAACCAGGGCTCCTTGGCAACAGCAGGTAGGCAAAAGCTGCGTGTGCAGGCCCTAGCGAGGCGTTTCGTTTGCCCCTAAATCCGAAACCCGAAACCCTATTCCCTAAACCCTAAACCCGATCAATCTCGCGTTTGCCTTCGCGACGGTCACACGGCAGTGAAAAAAGAATCTTCGCTTGCCGGGGTCTTCAAGATTGGACTTCTTTCTGAGAATCTTGAAGACCCTCGCAAGCGCAGATTCGTTATGCACGGCCGCGTGACCATCGCGAAGGCAAACGCGAGATTGATTGGGTTCAGGGTTTCGGATTTAGGGCGCGACATCCACAGCAACTCTGCACCGTGGTTTCCTCAAGCCTGGGGGTTTAGGATTTAGGGTTTAGGGTTTAGGGTGCTTAGGGTATAGTTATACCGTTGTTTGCAGTTTATGCCGTTGGGGGTGTGGAGAAGTCAGAAGGTACTAGCTCCCCATACGGCCGCCGCATTAAAGAAGGTGCTCTTCACGATAAAGGGGCCCCCGAAAGTCTCCTAAACCCTAAACCCTAAACCCTAAACCCTAAACCCTAAACCCTAAACCCAAGAAGCTTGCCTTGCTTTCTCCTAGGTTTCTTGGGAACCCCCCCCCCCCAAAAAAAAAAAAACCTTACTCTCTCGAAGCACATCGGGAATCGGGTTTAGGGTTTAGGGTTTAGGGTTGAGGGTTGCTGGTTTAGGGTAACATAAGGCTACCCCTAAGGGTCCATGTACCTTATGATTATTATGTACTTGGGCCTTAAATAGGAGGTACTTTAAGGCCCAAATATTCCTATTGAGGTATATGGACCCTTAGGGATAGAGCCTTGGAAACGCTTGGAAACCTTTCGATGTAAGTCCTTTCCTTCATGAAGTGTTTATAATTAAAGGTTTAGGGTTTGGGGTTTGGTTTGGGGCTAAGTCATGCCTTCATCAAAAAGCTGGCAGGCTGTGTTAGCTGCTCTGCCGACAAGTCGCTGCGCTTCTTCGACATCAAATTCGTCAAGGCGCCAGTTCTCAGAAAGGTTAGGCTTAAGGGTTACTAGTAGGGGTTTAGAGTTTGAATTCCAGGGTTTCGGGGTTTGGGGTTTAGGGTTTAGGGCTTAGGGTTGACCCTACGTCTCTATCTAATGCTAACAGTGCTAACATCAATTAACCCAACTTCGGGCAACCGTGCAATTCGCTTACTTGTAGCTACTCGGAAGGGTTTGGGCTTCAGGGTGTAAGGCCTTTGGGTGCCCCAAATACGACTCAGCCCACACGTGTGAAACCCTAATCCCTCAGCCCTAAGCCCTTAAGCCCTAAACCCTAAACTCTAAGCCCTAAACCCTAAACCCAAAGCCCTACACCCTAGACCCTAAGCCCTTAAGCCCTAAACCCTAAACCCTAAGACTAAAGTTAGGGGTGCATGAGCCTCAAATCAGACCAGTCCAAGAGGCTCAAAGCGAGATCCTTGCAGCCCTAAACCCTAAACCCTAAACCCCAGGGTATAATTCTGAACCCTAAACCCTAAAAAGCCCCCTCCCCCGCGAACATGAACTTCTGGATCCGGTCATTATTGCACTGAACCCTAAACCTTAAACCCTAAACCCTAAACCCTAAGCCCTAGGCCGTAAACCCTAAACCCTAAACCCTTAACCCTTAACCCTTAACCCTAAACCCTAAACCCTAAACCCTAAACCCTAAACCCTAAACCCTAAACCCTAAACCCTAAACCCTAAACCCTAAACCCTAAACCCTAAACCCAACTGAGGTCCACTTGGGATAGTGGGTAGTAGAGCATCCCGCATCAAGATGTACCCTGAATGCACTAAGGGTGCAGGGTTTAGGCGGAAGGAAGCTGCCCTTCCAAGTAAGGGCCATGAGCTGCAAACGTGAAATCGCCCTCAACCCTAAACCCTAAACCCTAAACCCTAAACCCTCTTTCCCAAAGGGTCCATGTACCTATGTCTTGGCTTTCTTTTGGCTGGCTCTTGGGACTTTAACTTGTAGAAACAGCAAAAGCGGCCTGAAAGTTAAGCTTCAGGAGGGGTTCAGAAGTGATACAATAGGCCTAAACTTTAAACCCTAAACCTCAAGTCTTTGACCCTTCAAGCAATTCCTATATAGTAGCTGTAGACCACAAGTATACACTATGCAGGAACATGGGTCCTAAGGGTTTCAACATCCTTCATCTCAACACTGCCCTCCATGTATTAGCCTTTCTACTCCTGCAATTGTCCCTCCAAGGTTTAGGGTTTAGGGTTTCGGGTATCGGGTTTAGGGTAAGTTTAGGGTTGAAATGGTTTAGGGAGGCCAAATGCCCAAAGTCAAAGCCCAGAATGGTGCTCCCAGGGAGCAGAGACTTCCGTGAGCCTCGTAGAGCAACCAGAGCCATGGCAAGCAGAGGTTGAAGACTTTTAGGGTTCAGGGTTTAGGGTTTAGGGTTTAGGGTTTAGGGTTTAGGGTTTAGGGCTTAGGCTTTACGAATTCAGGGCTTCAGGGCTTCAGGTTGGGATGTTCCCCTTTATACCAACAGTCCTGAATAGGATTATAATAGGGGGTTACTATCAACCCTAAACCCTAAACCCTAAACCCTAAATGCTAGTATAAGGGCGAACATCCCAAGCTTCAGGGTTTTTTCTACTTGTAGGGTTTTGGGCTTCGGGTACTCTGGGTTGCCCTACACTCTAAACCCTAAACCCTTGACCCCACTTGGAGGCTCATGGTACTTATTTGCCAATTATAACTGTACTTACAATCCATTTGTAAGCCCCTTAAGTGCCTTAATATGGTTATTGTTACAGTTCTAATTGGTTAATAAGTACCATGAACCTCCAAGTAACTAAGCCGGGGGCGGGGTCTGCTTCAGGGACGTGTGCGCGCCAGTGCGTCTACACCCTGAGGGTCCACTTTGGAGCAAAAGGCAACAAAATCCATCCTAAACCCTAAACCCTAAACTCCAAACTCCCTAAACCCTACACCACATACTACATAAGGTTTTTGGGAACTTAATTTGGTGAACTCCCCTGGGTCACCGAAAACAGAGGGTAATGTGGGGGAGTGGCCCTCAAATGACCCTAAACCCAAAACCCTACAGGTCCTGAACTCCAAACCCCCCCCCCCTTTAAACCCTGAACCCAAAACATCGCTTATGACCTAAACCTCTATACCCGGGTAGGTTTTTGTGCAAAGCCAAGATAAATTTACCAAACCTTTCCAACGGCGGACATATAGCAGATGCATTCTAAAGCAGGTGCTGGCAGCACTGCATCAGTTTCACCCTCTAAGCTCCAGCTAGTTGGGCTCACCTGCATACGCCATAGTGTCACACGACATCCCGAAACCGTTAAAACATACAATTCTGGGATATGCCTGTTAAGGGATTCTATAGGGTACCTAAATCCATTAAGCCGCCATCACGGCAAGGATCGTGCCACAGAGCTGCCGGACGAGCTCTTAGCCGTTTGTTTCTCTGCCAATGGACACCCGGCTGAGCATGGACCAAAGATCTAGGGTTCAGGGTGCACAGTACTGTCTCTGAACAGGAAGGGTTTAGGGCTTATACAGGGTCCTGCAGGGTAGGCCCGTACTGCCTGTGTTTAGGGTTTCTGTTCCCTTACAGATTACATCCCCCTTTAAACCAACAAGGGTTCCCCTTTTTGTTCCGATGTTGCAATTGGGTCTAGGAGGTTGCTCTCGGCAAATCTTAAACCTTGTCTGCTAAGCCCTTCATGGTGTTGCTGGTGACTGCTTGTTCTAGGAAGGCGTCCACGGGAAGGGTGCTTTTGGCGCTCTAGATAGGACGCAGGCGCCGGGAGTCACCTTACGTCCCATGCCACAAGCATGAAGCCGAGGCCCACGCGGAGGGTTCGCGGTGGGGGTGGTGTTCTAGGGTTCAGTGTTCCGGCGCTAGGTGTTTAGGGGTTTAGGAGTTTCGATGTGAGGGTTTGATTTATAAGGGTTCATGTACCTCATTATTATGTCCTTGGGTCCTGCGGGCCCAAGATAGGAGGTACTCCAAGGCCCAAGTATTCCCTCTTCAGGTACATGGACCTTTAGGGTAGGGTTCGAGGTTGAGGCCTGGGGTGTAGGATTTGAGGTTGGCCAATAGAGCAGTTCCCTTTGCTAAGGGGGTGTAGGTTACTCGAGGCATTCGTGTGAATCCAAGGCAAGTCCTAAACATCCGTCAAGCAGCTAGGGTTCAGGGTTTAGGGGTTGGGGCTTGGGGTTTAGGGGTTAGGGCTTGGGGCTTGCGTGTCGAGGAAAGTACATCAACGTGGCTTTGCTGAACCATACCATCGTTGTGCTCTTCGAAGATTCGCCAGGGCCACAGTGGGAGGCGGATGAACCGTTGACCCTGAACCCGAGACCCTAAAGCCCAAAACCGAAAACCCTAGTTTAGGGTTTGGGGTTTGGGATTTAGGGTTTATCTAAGGGTAGTTTCATGGGCCCTTAATCTGGTCCCTTACCTCCTTTTAAGGGCTCCGAAGTATGGGCCCTTGGGTCGTATGGGGTATATATGTATATATATATATATATGCTCACCCCCCCCCCCCAACGACAGACCCCGGAAGCGAAAAAAAGGCTACGGACCATATGCTCTTCCCTGAAGTCCGACAGATCGGCCTGCCAGTTTGGTCATGGTAGGGTTTTACTAATTCATTAAATATTTACTCAACTTCACAGATTTGTCTACCGTAATTGATTTCAAACACTTTCGTTAACTTCGTTGATTTCAAAAAGCTTCATTCACATAATTTGATCCAGTCAGGAATTGCTCGAGCGAGTGCTCAAACAGAAGTGACCTGAACAATTTGCTGGACATCGAGGATTGCTATTAATTTCAAGAAGATTGCTGTTAGTTTTACTTGGGTTCCTATTAATTTTAATAGGATTCATAGCGTTCGTATGAGTTCAATAGGAATCCCATTTAAATCAACAGGAAACCCATTAAAATGAAGGAGAACCCTATTGAAATTGAGACGAGTCTTTTGTGAAAACTTAGTAAGAATCCTAGTACAATCAATAAGAACCTGGTTGAAATACGTAGAAGCTTATTAAATTAACAGGGCTCCTATTAATTTTTCTTGGAGTCCTAAATTCAGAGGAATCATAGGAAGGCCATTGAAATGAATAGGAACCCTTTTGAATTCATAGGAATGCTATTAAAATTTCATAGGAACCCTACAAAAGAATCTATGAATTCTTGTAAGAGTAACAGGAATCCGTCTAACATGAAGATGAATCCTATTAAAAGATTAAGAGGAGCCAATAAAATTCTATAAAAAAGTAACATGGACGCTTTAAAACTTGAAACAATAAGAGTCGTACTGTTAGAACTATGATGAACCCTATTAAAACTTTTAATAAATAGGAGTGCTAATAAAATTAATAAGAGTTACAATAACATTACTTCGAGTCCAAGTGAAATGAATAGGGAACAGGATTTAAAAACATAATCGGAGCACTGTGGAATCTAGTAGGAATCCTATGAACATTATTAGGAATCCTGTCAACATGAATGAGAAACCCTGCTAAAATGAATACGAAGCCTATTCTAATTAATCAGAAGCCTTTTTACATGAATAGGAAGCTTGTCAAAGCAAATGGAATCCAATTAGAAATTGTACGACATCTTATGAAAATGAACAAGAAGCCTATTGACATTAATAGGAATATGTTTAAAGTTTGTTATGATGCTTATTAAAATTCTTAGGCTAATTTATTAAAACTTTTATTCAAACTAACTAGGAATAAGAATGCTATTAAAATGATTAAGAATCGTATTCAAATTACTTGGCATTTGAGTAAAATGAATAGGAATCAATCTTAAACCCAATAAAGCCCTTTAATAGGCATCCTTTAAAATTCAATACGAACCTCATAAAACAAATACAGGAACCCTATTGAAAATCACTTTGAATGCTAGTAAAATGATTAGGAATCTTATTCATTAAATAAGGACCCCCATTAAAGTGAACAGGAGTATTATAAAATTGAATAGGCAGCCTAAATCATAATAAGGAATCATATAAGTACCCCTGAAAAATTCTTATCCAAACTCCAGTTTCCAAAATTCCAAAAATCCAAAAATCCACCCCAAAGGTTTGGATTTTTGGAAACTCGAATGGGAGCCTCAAAATCCAAAAATCGAGCAAATTCCTCGAGTTTCCAAAATTCCAAAAATCCAAAGAAAACCACCCCAAGGTTTGGAATTTTGGAAACTCGAGGAATTTGCTCGATTTTTGGATTTTGAGGCTCCCGTTCGAGTTTCCAAAAATCCGAAACTTGGGTTGAAATTTTTGGGTTTTTGGAATTTTGGAAACTCGAGGAATTTGCTCGATTTTTGGATTTGGAGGCTCCCGCTCGAGTTTCCAAAATTCCAAACATCCAAAAACTCCAACCCAAGTTTAGGATTTTTGGAAACTCGAACGGGAGCCTCAAAATCCAAAAATCGAGCAAATTCCTCGAGTTTCCAAAATTCCAAAAAAAAAACCCCCCAAGGTTTGGAATTTTGGAAACTCGAGGAATTTGCTCGATTTTTGGATTTTGAGGCTCCCGTTCGAGTTTCCAAAAATCCGAAACTTGGGTTGGAGTTTTTGGATTTTTGGAATTTTGGAAACTCGAGCGGGAGCCTCCAAATCCAAAAATCGAGCAAATTCCTCGAGTTTCCAAAATTCCAAAAATCCAAAAAAATCACCCCAAGGTTTGGAATTTTGGAAACTCGAGGAATTTGCACGATTTTTGGATTTTGACGCTCCCGCTCGAGTTTCCAAAAATCCGAAACTTGGGTTGGAATTTTTTGGATTTTTGGAATTTTGGAAAGTCGAGGAATTTGCACGATTTTTGGATTTTGAGGCTCCCGCTCGAGTTTCCAAAAATCCGAAACTTGGGTTGGAATTTTTGGATTTTTGGAATTTTGGAAACTCGAGGATTTTGCTCGATTTTTGGATTTTGAGGCTCCCGCTCGAGTTTCCAAAAATCCGAAACTTGGGTTGGGTTTTTTGGGTTTCTGGATTTTTGGAAACTCGCGGAATTTTGGAGTGTTGGTCTTCCGCCCCCTTCCTGGACAGACTGGAAATGCAATTCCAGGGTCTGTCGTAGGGGGGGGGGGGTGACCATATATATATATGGGGTAAACAAAAAAGGGTCCCCTTTTAAGGGCCCATATGAAGGGACCATGTAGCTACCCTTAGAGTTTAGGGTTCAACATCGGCCACTGTCTTTTCGGGATGCAACCTTTTGGTGTTTCTACGATAAGTTGCATAAGCGCTTAAGATGTTTAGGGTTTAGGGTTTAGGGTTTAGGGATGCAACCTTCTTTGAAAGGTTCTGCAGTCTCTGCCCTTGGGGGATCTATCGGGGATGTAAAGGGTTGTTTTTGGGGTTCCCCAAAGAAAGGGCCCATAGTAAGGGACCACGCAACAACCCTAAGATACCCTAAACCACAAAGCCTAAACCCCAAACCCTCAACCCGAAATCCGAAAGCCTAAACCCCTTGTCTAAGGTCCCGTATACGGTTTCCATGTAACCCTGAGACCCTAAGTGTGTTGGAAAGCTTGGGCCCCTTGAGAACCCTGAACCGGCATCGCAGTGCTTGGGGTTTAGGGTTTTGGGCTTGGGGCTTGGGGTTTGGGGTTTAGGGTTTAGGGTTTAGGGTTTCGGACCCCAATTGCGGCTTTGAATCTTTGAGGCTGAAGTTCTACCTTTCCTTGTACGGGCATCGTTTGCCGGTGATGGCGTTGGACGTCTCCGACGACTCCCAGATGCCTCTTTGCTTGGGTTTAGGGTTTAGGGTTTGGGGTCTGGGGTTTAGGGTTTAGGGTTCAGGGTTTAGGGTTTAGCTGAGGGTCCCAGGTTACACAGGCTTAAAATGCTAAGACGCGGAGTCGACAACACCACCAAGACCCATTTCCTTCCTTCCCCATCCGGAAGTCTCCTACGAACTGATGATATTGGAAGATGTTGCTGTACATAATGCTTCAGAACAAGGAAAGCAGTTTGAATGGCTAGATTCTGCAATAGGTGGCAACTTGGGTGCTGCTTACTAACGTACCGTGATCCCTCAAGATACCCTACACAGTAAATCCCCTTAATAGTGATTAAAAGTTTGGGTTTTGTGTCCAAGTACCCGAAGAGGATTGCTTCCGGCTCTGCGGACAAGAACGTGAGGCCCCCGACGTGCTTCAGGGAGGTGGAAGCTCACCTCAGTGTCACTATAGCACCTTTGAATAAGCTACCTACAGGCTCCGGGGTGGCACCGTTTGAGGGCAGCATACTGCAATGCTACCCCAAAATTCCCAAAAAGCAACAAAGCAACCACATTAGAAGCCTCCAGGGAGGGCCCAGCATGTTCAATTGCTGTTTTGTATGGTTCCATTTGCGTGGTGAGAGGGCTTGAGATATTAGGGGGAGATTTTGTGATGTAGGTCAGAGTTTCGGCAGCTACCCCCCCACCCCGGGCTGCACATACCTTGCAGATGCCCCTCCCCCACCCGCCCGCCCAAACCAATCTTGCTTGGGGACGTTTGCTTTTTGCTTGCGCCTTGACGAAGCGGCAAAAAACAAGTAAACCCTAGAGCGCCTAGAGTGCAAGTGCGCAAGGCAGGGTATCTGACACCCCCAGAACCCCCAAACCCTAAACCCCAGGACCCCTAAACCCTAAACCTGCAGGACCCCTAAACCCTAAACCCAGCGTCAGGGAGTTTAGAGTTTGGAGGCTGATCTGAGGTCTATGCTTCGAGTCCGAAACTAGATCAGTGTTCGGGATCCTTTTTACTTTTCGGGTTCTGGGCTTTCTTATATATGAAGCAAAAAGGATCCTTTTTTCTTCCTAGGGGAACAGGGATGAAGGAAACCCCTAAGGCTCCAAATAGCCCAAAGTAGGTATGATGTACATAGTACAGACGTTAGACCTCAATGTAGGTTTTGTTTGTGTGCTTGTAGCCGTAGGCAAACTCCAAAACTAGGGGCCTTAAAGATACTTCATTACTTTCCTATTGGCTTGAAGCGGGTCTTATCAAATAACATACTGCAGATGTGCATTTTGAACTAAGCTTTTCCGCAGACCCTTAGGCCCAACTACCAGTCGGAAGTCCGTTGTTAACCCTAAACCCTAAACCCTTAAACCCCTACCTTAAACCCCGAAACCCCTAAGCGCTTTCACCGTCCTTTTTTTCGTTTCTCTCTCTCTCTCTCTCTCTCCCTCTCGGAAGTTGATTTCTTTCAGCTTCTTCAGGGCGCCTCGACCCCAGCCGAAACAAGAAGATGTGTGGATTGCCGCATTTTGTGGAAGCCCGAAAGCCTAGATAGGAAACCCTAAACCAAACCCTAAACTCCTGCGAACTCCTGGAGGCTCTGGAGCACCCAGTTTGGAAACTGCCTGAAGTCCTTGAAGGCGCATGACGAGAGCGTGATGCAGGCTCGAGGGATGGGGAACCAAATGACTCCGCAGGTTCGGGTTTAGGGTTTAGGGTTTAGGGTTTAGGGTTTAGGGTTTAGGGTTTAGGGTTTAGGGTTTAGGGTTTAGGGTTTAGGGTTTAGGGTTTAGGGTTTGGGGTTTGGGGTTTGGGGTTTGGGGTGTAGGGTTTAGGGTTGAGGGTTGAGGGTTAGGACTATTGTTTGCTGAGCCTGTTTCCGACAGTAAAGAATTAGAGTTTCATTGAACTACATGATTTCCTGAGCCGCACGCTGTTCCGTGACTTGTCCGTCGTTTGCGGCCACAGTCCATGGTGCTGCGGTTTAGGGTCTAGGGATTAGAGTTTGGGGTTTGGGGTGTAGGGTTTACCAGGGACCCTATTTACCTACAGTGTTCAGGGTTATACCTACTAAGTAGGGGTACTTAACTTTTAAACCGTAGGTAAATAGCTAGGACCCGGAGTGGGCGGCTGGGGTTCCCTTGTCAATCCCCTTTTTTGTTCCAAGGTTACTCCTGGGTCTAGAGAGGGTCCCAGGGAGGGTTTGTTAGGGTTCAACCCTAAACCCTAACCCCTAAACCCTAAACCCTAAACCCTAAACCCCTTTCGGGGTTTTCAGGCCCTCCGGGCCCCAGGGGAGCCTCTATTCCGCCTAGAAAAAGCTCAGTCGATATGCAAAGAACCCTACCACGGCTCCAAGGACTCTCATTTTAGGGTTTTTGGGCTCAGTCGACATGAAAAAGAACCCGACTAAGGCTCCAAGGACTCTTAGTTTAGGGTTTTGGGCCGAAACACCTTATGTTAAGAGGTTCTTGGGCTCCCAAGCCATGTTGTAACGGGTTTTTGGGCCGCAAGGCCTTGTTTTAAAATGTTGGGCTGGTTTGAGACCTAGGGAAGTGCTCCTGGGTGGCGTTCAGAGACGCGGCGTTGGAATAGATGGCCCCCCAAGAGGAAAAGTCATAGTCAAAAACGATAGTCAATAGTTATTGCATCTAGATTAACAGCAAAAAAACAAAAAGTTCGTGCTTCAAAATTCTTTCTCCAAAGCGGACGAGCAGACACGGCTACTTGCTTTAGTGCACCGGACTGCTTTCGCCCCTCTAGGGTTTAGGGTTTAGGGTTTAGGGTTTAGGGTTTAGGGTTTAGGGTTTAGGGTTTAGGGTTTAGGGTTTAGGGTTTAGGGTTTAGGGTTTAGGGCTAAGGCTTCAGGGTTCCCAAAGCCCCAAGCAAAACAAAGCCAATAAGCCCTTAACATTCATGCCGAAAGAGCTCGAGAAGCTGACAAGAGTTGAGGGTTTAGGGTGTGGCGGACGTGGCCACGTTGTCTTAGTAGTCCAGGAAGTGATCTTGAACCCTGAACCCTAAGCCGTAAGCCCCCTCCCCCACCCCATCCGCCCCCCCCGCCCCGCCCCCGCCCCGCCCCCGCCCCGCCCCCGTCTCGCCCCCGCCCCGCCCCCGCCCCGCCCCGCCCCGCCCCCCCCCTACCCCCCCCCCCCCCCCGCCCCCGCCCCCCCCCCCCCCCCCGCCCCCCCCCCCCCCCCATTTTCGACGCACGACCGAACAAGTATCATGTACCTGGGGTTTAAAGTGCCGAAATCGGAGGTGTTTTGAGGCCCAAGTATTCCCGAAAGTACAAGGTTAGCGTCTGGTTCCCCTTCGTATTTGTCCTTGGTTCTCAGCAGGGAATGAGGGAATTCGTTTCGGACATGTCCCCCTGCATAGACCCCAAACCCGACACCCTAAACCCTAAACCCCTTTGAGGGATTTTGATATATGGTACCTTGTTCTCAAAACTGCTTACTAAGAACCAGTACGCCTACGAAGCTGGCAGTGCAGCGCCCGCAAAAGGAGTTAACAAAGCCCGTTGGGGCTTTTTCGAGTTTAGGGTTTAGGGTACGACGTTGTTGGAGTGACACTTGGGTGGTTGTCAAAATTATGATCCCTTTTGGGGTACCCTAAATATTGGGTGCCGTATTATAATAGGGATCCAAAAAGTGACCATAACTTGGACAACCACCCACATGGCAGCAACATCCAGCAGAAATGTCCGGGTTTAGTGCTTGCGGGGTTAGGGTCTGTTGGTGGTTACGGGTTTAAGATTCAGTGTCCACAACGGAGATCTAGACCACGCGCGATACAAGGGAGACCCTGCTAGTTGCAGGAACGCGCGAACCATGTCGATTAAAACATGCCTGTACAATATGTGGATGTACGCGAAAAAAAGAGAAAGAGTTAGATAGAGTGAGTGAGTGAGTCGATGAGCGAGCGAGCGAGTGAGTGAGGTGGATGAGTGAGCAAGCGAGGAGTGAGAGTGAGAGCGAGAGCGAGAGCGAGAGAGAGAGAGAGAGAGAAAGAGCGAGAGAGAGAGAGAGCGAGAGCGAGCGAGTTAGATGGAGTGAATCAGCGAGAGCCAGAGCCAGAGCCAGAGCCGGAGCCGGACAGAGCCAGAGCGAGAGCGAGAGTAAGGAGTGAGAGTGCGAGTGCGATGGGTGCGTGAGATAGATAGTCAAAGAGTCAGAGGGAGGCTGTGAGAGAGAGAAAGAGAGACAAAGAGACAGAAAAGAAGAGACCAACGAAAAGGAAGCGGAAAAGAGAGCGAGAGAGAGAGGGAGAGGGAGAAGTTGTTATGCAGATGTGTATTAACATGCCAATAGGCCGTTAAATGTTACAGTATCAGCTTTTGATTGGTGGCAAAGCTTCAGTATAGAGTTCAGGCTCAGGGTTTTTGGTTTCAGGGATATCTTATATACACCCCATTGGATTTAACACAGCAACTGCAGGTCAAGTTCCTCCCGGGGACGCACTACCTCGCAACAGCCGGGCGTGATCACAAGCTGCTCGGAAACGACCGCTTGCCAATAGATGCTCAGGCGGTCAAGGGTAACCTTAAACCCCAACCCTAGGCTTGAATTAACTGAGTTAGTGCTGGGGTCTTTCCTGTGTGCTTGTGTCAGGCTGGCAGAGCTTTCGCTCAGTTTCCTTGGCTCGTTGAGGAGGCTGAGTGCTTTAGGGTTTGGGGTTTGGAGTTCCGGGTTCATCTCCGATCTCCGTCCTAGCTTAGGTATAGAACCCTGCTCAAAGCATCGAGGATGCGTGACGTAGACATATCCTTCCCTTCGTCAGCATAGTGAAGTTGATGGCCCAATACCCCATTATAGAGAAGACTTGAGATGTCATTAGGGCCCCTTCTGTAATGAAAGAGCCTTTGCTCGCTGAAAGGGTGCGTTGGAAGTTCAGGGTACTTGTAACCCCAAGTATCACTGCACTTACAAGGCCCCCCTAAGTCCTCTAAGTAGTTCTTAAGTAGGCGTAATTATAGTTTTGGGGATATTACCCATGAACCTCCAAGTATTGGGCTCTCTGGGCCTTCCTTCAGTTCTAGACTGGGAGATGGAGTTCGGGAAAGCTCGCACGCGAAGCCTTGACATGAAGGAGGCTTTGGGAATCAAAAAACAAGGTTTAGGGTTTAGGGTTGAGGGTTGAGGGTTTAGGGTTTAGGGTTTAGGGTTTAGGGTTTAGGGTTTAGGGAAGAAGCATCCTGCATGTCCATCCGGATGTATGGCGTTCAGCGACATTGGGCGTTCTGATTCCTACCATCAACATTGCCCCAAAGTACAACGATTGAAAACCGCTTTCAGCCTTGTAAGCCAAAGGTCCTACCAGTACGTAGGCTTATACCCCAAGTCCTAAACCCTAAACCCCAAACCCCAAACCCCAAACCCCAAACCCCAAACCCCAAACCCCAAACCCCAAACCCCAAACCCTAAACCCTAAACCCTAAACCCTAAACCCCAAGTACATTTCTTGAGCGCAACGCACAAACCGAGGCTGAAACTCTGGGACTGCGACTCCTACGAGCTGATTTCAGCTCTTTCCGGCCACGCCTGTGAGATTCTGGCGATGGCTTTGAGCCAGGCTCTGCGGCTTAGGGTTTAGGGTTTTGGGTTTTGGATTAGGGTTTAGTAGGCCCTGATTCCCATTTTTCGGGTTCAGTTTCAAACCACAAAGGGTACCAATTTTAGTCCTAGGTCAGTCTTGGGTCGTCTAGTTCAAGTTTGGGGTTGCCGATTGTATTGCCGCCTCAGAGCAGTAGAGAACTTAAATACCCGCACCACCAAGAAATGCCCAAAATGAAAGAATCAACGAACAAGCTGCCAATTCTGTCATGTATGGTCCCTTGTCATGATTTTTGTTCGGAAAGGGGGGGGGCGGGGGGGGCGGGTTGTAGGCCTAAACTCGTGGCGCCCTACCCTAAACACATGGTAGGCCCAATTCTGGGCTCGTGGGGGTCCTTGGGAATGCTCTGTTCTTGCATGTACCCTTCCTTCAGTGGTACTAGGGTTTTCCTGACATCAATATTACTTCCTTTGAAGAAAAGGTAAGAAGCGTCTACCACCATTGTCCGCCCGAACACCCCTAACTCCCTAACCCTACAATCCTTTATGCCCCGAAACCCTAAAACCCCCAAACCCCAAACCACCAGGATGCAGCATTCATCGTCACCGCCGGCTCGGACAAGCAGATTCGGATTTGGCGTCGGACACAGGCGCAATGTCGGTGGTTGACATGCGTTTGTTTAGGGCTTTTCGCTCTGCCGAAGACGGTTTTCCTAAGCCCTCAACCCTACACCCTAAACCCTAAACCCTAAACCCTAAACCCTAAACCCTAAACCCTAAACCCTAAACCCTAACTTTTATTTAGACCCACAAGACATCTGAACCTGGCCCAAGCACAGCTCCCCTCAAAAAGCCTAAAGGTCCTGGACCCCTTACTGGGTACTTACAACCCCTACTTGGAGGTTCATGGTACTTCTGGGTTGTGCTTTGGGACAATTGTTAATTTCCCTTCCCTCCTTGCTATGGTGCTTATTCATAAATAGTTTTCAAAGGGTTCAAGGCACAACTCAGACTTATTAGCCAACTATAACTGTACTTATAAGTGTTCTTATTGCCATATTAGAGAAATTAATGGGCTTGTAGGTGGATGGTTGGTTAACAAGGACCATGAACCTCCAAATACTTCGTGGACTTCGCGGGCTTCTAAGTGCAGGTTAAGTACCCTGCAAGTATGGGCCTTTAATTTGGGTCCCTTGCTATAGAACCCTATCTAGCACCCAGCGTATTTAGGCCCTTACTCCCGTTTCTTGGGGTTTGGGTGCCCTGAATCAGCCCCTTCAATCAAAAAGGGTACCCTTTTTTATTTCTAGGCGACTCTTGGGTCTAGTAATAGGCGCCCATACTTCAGATCCCTATAAAGAAGGGTAAGGAGCCATACTAAGGGCCTACGGTTCCAACCTCAGATGGAGGGAGTCGGGTTGAGGCGGTGCAAGGGTTTAGGGTTTAGGGTACCATTTTAAGCCTAGGCTACTCTTGGGCCTAGGACGGTTAAGAGTTAGTTTAGGCTTGAGAAGCTCCAAAAGCACTCAGGTCGCTTTTGGAACCTTCATTCCCCTTTAAGGGCCGATATTGGATACCTGCAAATTCCCGGATTCCCCACACAAAGAAGGCTACTTCTGAGCTGAGCATAAATCTCTTAGAACCCCAGGGTGACGTCTTCCAACTTTTTTGTCCGCATAAGACTCGGCCCAATAACTTACAGGAGCAGCTGTTCCTGTCCGAGGAGCGTGCCAAGGACTGGATAAAAGGTTCCGCCCTAAATCCTTACAAGCCCTAAACCCTAAACCCTATACCCTAAACCCTAAACCCTAAACCCTAAACCCTAAACCTAAACCCCCTTGAGTTTGTCTGGGACAATCTCAGGTCGGCAGCTTGCTCCAGATACCCTTACATGAGAGAGGGCTTAGATTCATACTTGCGATTGGTGAGCGTGCGTCTGGTTCCTCATGCATAAGTATTGCCGAGTGCGTGTGTGTGTGTGTGTGTCCATACATGTATATATATATATATATATACACATGTGATTGGGTGCCATTTTTTTTTGGGGGGGGGGGATGCCGGAAAACAAAAGCGACTACTTCATAGCCCGTATATAAGCCTATCATCCCCTTCTTAAGCTAACGGCCTATTAAAAAGGGATTGTGGTGGCAGGCGTTTTACATAATTCCAACTTTAGGGTCCATGGAAGGGCCCAAGGGGTGCTTCCAAGAGGGTTCTGTCGGCACAGGTTGCCCTACCACTTCCCCGCCTGCCTCCCCCTCTCTAGGGGTCGTTACATGATCCCTTAATAATTACCTACTGGCTCAAAACCCAACTTTTCAACTTTTGGGCTTCTTGTAAGGTAGTTTATTCTGAAAGTTTCAACTTTCATTTCCTTGGGTTTTGGGCCAGTAAGTGGTCCCTTGCTTCGTTTCAGGGGTGCTGAAGTATGGGCCCTTGTGCTTTGAAGGGTAGAACTGGTATACAAGGTGTCCCCGTTTAAAGGCCACTACAAAGGGACCATGTAACTACCGTAAGACCCAATACACCGGTTCGATCGACAAACGATTACTGCTGCTAGTCTACGATTGAGTAAGACAATTGTAAGTGCCAGGTATGCTGAGGGGCCTGAACTCTGTAGACCCTCAACCCGAAGTCCCGAAAACGCAAAATCCCCTACGTAAGCCTAAACCCTAAACCCTGAAATCCTAAACCTTCAGCCCGAAAGTCCTAACACCTAAGCCCTAAACCCTAAACCTTAAACCCTAAGCCCCTAAGCCCTTCAACCCTAACCCCTCAAGCCCAGGAGTTGGAGGAGCAGTTTGAGCAGGAGGTGGAGCGTGAGGAGCTCTGAACCCTTGACCCTTGAGACCCCGAAGGCTTTCGGAGTTTTAGGGTTTAGGGTGTGGGGTTTAGGGTTTAGGGTTTAGGGTTTAGGGTTTAGGGTTTAGGGTTTAGGGATTAGGGTTTAGGGTTTAGGGTTTAGGGGGTTTAGGGTTTAGGGGGTTTAGGGTTTAGGGGGTTTAGGGTTTCGGGGGTTTAGGGTTTGGAGTTTAGGGTTTGGGGTTTATGGTTTAGGGTTTAGGGTTTAGGGCGAAGGGCGAGGGCCCAGAGTAGGCCCTTTTTCCCATGTTGTTTGGGTTGAGGTTCCCTCAATA
>CAJNDS010000890.1:484062-716562 GCA_905221605.1 Symbiodinium natans | reverse complement strand
CAAGCAGTATGTTCAGCTCTTGGCAACCGCTTCTCTCCACTTTCCTGTGAGCCGTTCGCGTGGAGGGCCATGCACCAGCAGAAAGTTCTCGACGACATTTCGAAGGAGAGGCCCTGTGACTTGGAGGAGGCGTCGCAGTCGGAGCAGGAGGGCTGGGCCACCTGGGTGGAAGAGGAGGAGGAGGCCCTCAGGAGCTTCGACTCTCATCGCGGGTGCTGGGCCCGCTCAGTCCAGCTGATCCAGAGATCTGAACCCGTCGCTGGAGGTTGCTTGCGCGCGTGGGGGGGGGGGGGGGGGCAAGTAATATCCGTGTGCCATGTAGACGGGACGCGCAAGAGATGCCTAACCATGGGTTGGGGTTGAAGCTAAAGGTGACCCCTCCTGTGCCCTTACTCCCGAACTCACAATAGGTATCCGAGCAGACCCGCCATGTGATTTTCGGAGCATTCCTGAAAGAACTGCTGTTGGCATCTGAGTCTCTTGGGCGAGGCAGGGCTTGATTTCTGTAACCCTAAACCCTAAACCCTAAACCCTAAACCCTAAACCCTAAACCCTAAACCCTAAACCCTAAACCCTAAACCCTAATGGTGGGGTGGGTCTAGTTCATCAAAGGCGTAGAACCTCGAGGGTCGGAAATGAACCTGTGTGACCGTTTCGTTTTGGTGGACCGTGTCGTGGGTTTGGGGAGTTTGAGGTTTAGGGTTTAGATGTAGGGCTTCGGGCTTAGAGTTTAGGGTTTACGGTTTAGGGTTTTTATACTGTAGATTCTAGATGCAATGCGACATGGCGCCTACACACAACACAACCCTTCACACCTGTACAAAAAATAGGTACGCACTTGTAACTATAACTAACTTGGAATGTGTTCTCACAACGGTCGTCCTTTTTGGTGTGCATCCTGTCGACACTGGCAAGCTGCTTTGTGGATAAATCAAGAACGAATACGGCAGGATATCGTCAAAGCCATCAATTTGCGGGGGCCACTTGTAGGGTCTAGGGTTTAGGGTTTAGGCTTCTGGGGGAGATCTCGGCTAGCTGGGAGGAACATAAAAGCCACTAAGGTTTAAAAAAATGCTGCCGCGGGTTTTGTATGTTTACCGGAATGAATCCTCCTGCAAAATCTTCAGAAGTACTAGTAAGATCCAAACGAGATACCATCTTGTTTTAGAACAATAAGTCCTATAATAAAGCAGGCCGACACCGAAACCCTTAAAGGTTTCAACGGACCTAAAACTGGGCCATAGACCCTAAACCCTAAACCCTAAATCCTAAACCCTAAACCCTAAACCCTAAACCCTAAACCCTCCAGGGGGGTGGGGGGGGAGGGGGGACACAACGGCTCGACAAGCAAAGGAATGCAAGCAACATCTACGAAGTCATCCTGGCACTGCCCTTCTCCCACGCGCTCGGGCTCAGATCTAAGTCCTCAACACGTATGGGGTTTAGGGTTTAGGGTTTAGGGTTTAGGGTTTAGGGTTTAGGGCTACGACCAGAGTAGGCCCTTATTCCATTTTGTGTTTTGGGGCTTAGATTCCCTTGTAAGCCCAACTAAAGAGGGCACCCTTTTTGATTGCTAGGCTACTCTTGGGTGTAGTCTAGGGTTTAGGATTTGGCCTAGCCTTGTACCTTAAGAAAGGAAAAATGTCTACCCAAGAAGAAAGGCAGACGAGCCCTTCCTAAAACAACGCTAGAGGTTGCTAATTTCCTGGGCCCGCTTGAGATCTCATAGCTCGGAAGCTGCATTTCCTTGAAGACCGTATGTGGACGGATAGAGGCTTCACAATCCTAGTAGCCAAAAAAGCCTAAACCCAAACTAGGCCAAAAACCCGAAGCACTAAGCCCTAACCCCTAAGCCCGAAGCCCTAAGCCTTAAGCCCTAAACCCTAAGCCCTAAGCCCTAAGCCCAAACCTTAAACCCTCAACCCTCCGCCCTCAACCCTCAACCCTCAACCCTCAACCCTAAGCCCTAAACCCTCAACCCTAAACCCTAAACTCTAAACCCTAAGCCCTAAACCCTAAACCCTAAACCCAAGCCTCAGGCGCTGCTCTTGCTCCGCATCGTCGCCCGGTTCTTCGATGCGGTGGCCGCGCCGCCCGTGCTGCAGAACAGGGTTTAGGGTTTAGGGTTTGGGTTGAGGGTTGAGGGTTGAGGGTTGAGGGTTGAGGGTTTAGGGTTTAGGGTTTAGGGTGTAGGGTGGGTTTAGGGTTCCTCTTAAGGACGCGCTGGGTCGCCCATATTTCCTTACCGCAATACAGGTGCCGAGGAGGTCGCCTTGAGCCTTCAGTTGGATACGATGAAGCCAATGAATCCGCACCCAAGGAAGCCCCAGACCCCAGGCTCCAAACCCTAAATCCCGAAACCCTAAACCCTAAACCCTAAACCCTAAACCCTAAACCCTAAACCCTAAACCCTAAACCCTAAACCCTAAACCCTAAACCTTCCCTAGACTCCAAAGTATAAGTAAAGATTTGGGAAGAGCTGTGGCATGCCATTGGGCTTAGCCTGAAAACTCGAGACTCTACGCTGTTCAGGGCTTCAGGGTTTAGCAGGGTTTAGGGTTTAGGGCTTAGGGTCAAGCACAAATTGTGCTTGAGGGTACTTAAGCTTTTCAATTTGCCCTTTAAAAAACTCCCAAATTCTAAATTGCTTTGCGTCTCGGAATGGTTCGCACGTACTGGACTCGAAGTTTCTTGGCTACAAGGGAGTGCGGGCGCAGGATTTAGGTAAAGTGTGAAACAACCTTTAGATAGGACAATTGGGGCCCAGGTAGGGCTGAGGACTAGGGTTGATGGTTCGGGGTGCGGGCCTTAAGCATGTAAGTTCCCCAAGGACTACGTTGGCTGTGTTTGATTGCAACCCCAGCGCGAGGGTAATCGTGTCCCACGCGCCCGGAACGCAGCATACTTACTCTCACTTATAAGGGTTTGGGAAAAATCTCCGGCTTTTCTTGCCCTATGTGACATGAGGAACTGACCGTGGCCAAGTGGAAGGGGGATCCAGTCAATGCGTTCCGAGTGGATTAGGGTTTAGGGTTTAGGGTTTAGGGTTTAGGGTTTAGGGTTTAGGGTTGGATCCAGTCCTTGCGTGCCAGAGCAGCTCGCGCAGATGCCTTGGAGAGGGAGAACCTCATCCTTAAGAACCAGATGAACCCTAAAAGGGTTGATGGTTCATATACCCTAAAAGGAAGTATATATCAGTTTTTATATACCCTAATAGGAAGTATAGAATGAGAGGGCATATGCCCCCAATTTTAGGGTTCATTTGGTCGTTCTGAGGAGGGCCAGCCGCATCGGCAGTTACCCTTGTTCCCCTGGCGACCGTTTTGTGCTTTGGTTGGTCTCCTAGGCCCCGCAAAACACCCAGTCACGTCATGCCCCCTGCTAGCAATACAACGTGTCAGCTCATCTGTCTAGTCCACTAAACCCTAAACCCTAAACCCTAAACCCTAAACCCTAAACCCCCTTGAACTGGTTTACCAAGATGGTGGACCAAAAGGCCCTCCGCATTCGCAGCAACAGCGCCTTTCGCTGTTAGGGTTTAGGGTTTAGGGTTTAGGGTTTAGGGTTTTGGGCTACGGAGCGTCTGGGACAGTTTTTAAGTGGGTTTGGCGCCAGTACGGAGGACTCTTAACCGTAAACCCTAAACCCTCCCAAACCCCGAAACCCTCATTAACCCTTAGACCGTAAACCCTACTTACTAGCCTAAACCCTAAGCCCTAAACTCTACACCCAAACCCCACAACCACACTCTCGGCCGTGGAGGGCGTGCCATCACCTTCTGGGGGTCTGATTTTGTCTACCCTTTGCCCTCTAAACCCCCTTGTGGTTGTATAACTCTGCTTAAGGGCTCATTCACTAAGCCACATACTTGCACCCTAAAAGCCCTAAACCCTAAACTCCAAACCCTAAGCCCCAAGCCCCAAACCCCAAACCCCAAACCCTAAACCCTAAACCCTAAACCCTAAACCCTAAACCCTAAACCCTAAACCCTGAACCCTGAACCCTGAACCCTGAAACCCTAGCCCTAAACCCTAAACCCTAAACCCTAAATCCTAAACCCTCAGAAGCCCCAAAGCCCTCTTCAACGAGGCTTCCTGGAGGCGATGGCACCGCCCTGCGCACCAAGGCCTAGCTGGGGGTTTAGGGTTTAGGGTTTAGGGTTTAGGATTTAGGGTTTAGGGTTTAGGGTTTAGGGCTACACACCCTACAGACCAGAAACTGTAGAACCCTTCAACCCTAAATGCCAAACCCTACTCTAGAATGTGCTTGAAACCTTCGACCTACGTCCTAAAACCGCATGAGGCCTTAAACCCTAAACCCTAAAAACTCTTGAAACGACCCTTGGCCCTAAACCCTAAACCCTAAACCCTAAAATGCCAAACCCCACACAGATCGACCCAAGCTCCCTGATGCTTCGCTTTGTCGGGAGGCCCTAAGCGCGGCGGCGACGTTGGAGACGCCCTGTCAGGTGCTGCGGTTTGCGTTGGAGTTCTTATGGGGTTTGGGGTTTAGGGTTTAGGGTTTAGGGTTTAGAGTTTAGGGCGTTTCAGGGTTTAGAGTTTCGGGCATTTTGGGGTTTATGGTCCATATAGCTCAAGGGGCGTCCTCAGTTCTAGGGGGCATAGAAACACCTGAGGGTTTAGGGTTTAGGGTTTAGGGTTTAGGGTTTAGGGTTTAGGGTTTAGGGTTTAGGGTTTAGGGTTTAGGGTTTAGGGCTAGGACCCTGCGTAGGCCATTACTTCCCTGTTTTATGGTTCAGGCTTCCTTTATAAGCCCCATTTAAACCAAAAAGAGGGCAGCGTTCTTTTTTTTAAGGTTACCCCTAAGGGTCCATGTACCTAAATAGGGAATACTTGGGCCTTAAAGTACTTCCTATATAAGGACTTTTGGGCCCAAGTATATCATTATAAGGTGCATGGACCCTTAGGGTACTCCTAACCCCAAACTTGGGTACTCTTGGGTCTAGGCTCTAAACCTTGCTTCAAAAACCTTTGAAACCCAAACCCAGGAACAAAAACGAGTGAGATTCAGGGCTGTTTTTGGCGATTTGCGTGCAAAACGCTGGGGAAGCTTGGGGAGCCCTCAACCCCAAACCCTAAGCCCTTAAGCCCTTAATTGAACCCTTAAACCCCTAAACCCCTAAACACTGAAACCCCTGAAACCCCTGACACCCCTAAACCCCTAAACCCCTGAGCCCTAAACTCGGGAATAGCGAAGATGATCAGATGGAGTTCGGTGTTTCCCTTAAACCCTTAAACCCCTACACCCCTAAACCCCTACACCCCTAAACCCTAAACTCGGGAATTGGGAAGATGATCAGGTGGAGTTCGGGGTTTAGGGTTTAGGGTTTAGGCTTTAGGGTTCAGGGTCATTTCAAGCTTCGAGGGCTCAGCCAAACAGCCCCACCCTTCCTCGAAGAGGCCGCTCTCATCGCAGCCTACGTACACCACAGCTGCGATCTCAGCGTTAGGGATGAGGGTTTAGGGTTTGGGGTTAGTTTAGGGTTTAGGGTTTAGGGTTTAGGGTTTAGGGTTTAGGGTTTAGGGTTTAGGGTTTAGGGTTTAGGGTTTAGGGTTGATAGAGTTTAGGGTTTCACGTCCATGGTGATGACGGGTATTCAGGGTGTTCATGGATTTGGGGGGGGGGGGGGGGGGGAAAGCCCAAAACCAACTTTGGAGCCTCGAGCTCTGTGTGAACTGTTTTTTGCGAACTTGGCATATTTGCCCCGATATGAAGCAGGTCTTATGTTACTGTTATTGGTGAGTGTATATAAGGTTCCTTTTTCAATATTGGTGAGTGAATACATGGGGTGTCCTTTCGGGGGGGTACAAGAAATATATACCCTACTTCATATCATTCTGCCAGAAACTACCCCCAAACTGCTGTACCCATTCGAATTTAGCAGGCCCTTATCGTGTGTAGGGCTTGCAAGATTCTCCCGTAAACCCACTAAGGAAATGTCCGTAAGCCTAGTCTAACCATGCCTCTGAACTCTAACCCCTGTGAACCCTAAACCCCGTGAGATGTTGAGGGTATATGGGGGTTTCCGAAATTTGGTGCAGCTAATTTGGGGTCCTTCTTGAAAGAGAATCCCGCCATTTGGGGGGTCTGTTTTAGGGGTGCCCTATTGTCGTAAACCCCATATGACCCAATCTGGCCCAGGCGAATTTGCGGCAACATCCTCGGCGCGACCGCCGCTGGACAGCAGGGATTTCACATGCCCCTGCCTAATACATTAACGAGCCTTTGGGGTCGGATCCTCGGCTACCCTAAACCCCCAAACGGCCCCAAACCCTTAACCTCAAAATGAACCCACAAACCCTGAGATACCCCACCCAAAAAGCCCGCAAAAGGCTTTACAAAACGCCTACCGACGCTTTACACCCACAACTGGTGCCCCAAACCCCACACCCCAAACCCCAAACTCCAAACTCCAAACTCCAAACCCTAAACCCCAAACCCCAAACCCCAAACCCTAAACGCCAAACCCCATCCCTAAACCCTAAACCCTAAACCCCAAACCCTAAACCCTAAACCCTAACTTTCAGGCTGCTCCTCCGGCTGCGGCTTCAGATGCGGCACTTACTTCAGGCGGAGAAGGCCGGCTCCCAGACGCGCTAGGGAGATGTTGAACTGGAGGCTGCCTTTTTTGAGTGTAGGGTGTAGGGTTTGGAGTTTAGGGTTTGGGGTTTCGGGTTTAGGGTTTGGGGTTTAGGGTTTAGGGTTTGGGGTTTAGGGTTTAGGGCTTCGGGTTTTGTATCCTACGTCTTTTGGCTGTTTGACTGGGCCATTAACTGGGTGCCTTTTTCAGGGGCCGGTGGTCATCAAGAGTTTTCGTTGAGCTTTCAAAACGAAACCACTATCCCTTTTGATCACGGGTCCTGCCTGAAAAGTGTATACGCCCCCTCAACAATGAATTGAGGGTATGTCCCTAACCCTATAGGGAGGGGTGCGGTGGCCAAGGTGGTTTTGGGCTTTCTGGCGAACCCCGTGGTCCTTGCACGACATATTGGAGTACATGCTACCCACAATCCCTCAAAATCCCTTCCCTTGATGCGATTATCCCCCCCCCCCCCCAAATAAGAAATCGTTGGCTGGGCGGGCCTTCAAAAGGCACCAACATCTTAATTGTTGTGAGGGTGGATTTGAGCGGTTTCCAAGACATAGAAAAAGCAAACCAGAACTCATTCAAGTTCGATTGAAATCACTAGATCCGAAACCCTATATAAATTCCTAAAATGCCACGGTCTGAAAACTGCCGCAACCCGAGCCCCCCCTACCTCAAGCGCCGATGTAGCTGTGGAGTTTATTACTTGGGCATTACGGGGCTTCTCATCCAGTAGCTGGAGGGCCTAAGTATACATAAATATGTAAATATAGAGGAAGAAATACATATATAAATAAATAAAATATGTATATATATATATATATTATATATACCTACTACATAGGTGCAGGACCCTTAGGGCTAGTTTAAGAAGATTTCGGATTGCTATACTGTGGGGAGGTTTACTATTAGGGGGAAGCGATTGGGGCCACTACAGTATATGGTCATCCCGAAGGATCACGCCATATTTTCCGTCACCTGCAAGTCCCCGAGCCCTAAACCCGGACCCTGAAACCCTAGACCCTAGACCCTAAACCCTAAACCCTAAACCCTAAACCCTAAACCCTAAACCCTAAACCCTAAACCCTAAACCCTAAACCCTAAACCCTAAACCCTAAACCCTAAACCCTAAACCCTCCCGAGGACCGTATCGGCCTGAGCCTTGCCGGCTTCGGCCACCTGCAGCGAACCTTGAAGCGCACGTCGCGGGAGGCGGCTGCGGGCGATTATACGGTTCTTGGGGTTACAAGGTTTATTAAGGGTCTTACTTCTCCAACAGCTGAACTTTAAACTTTTTGGGTTTCCTTATTTAGTAGGAATAATAAAGTTTAACTTTTTTCCCCTTGGCTATTGGAGAAGTAAGGGGTCGATGTACCTATGTAGTATATACTTGGGCCCTAAAGCTACAATATGGGAAGCCCTTAAAGATCCTTAAGGCCCCAGTATATACTACGTAGCTACATGGACCCTTAGGAGGTCATTGAGGTGCTTTGTAGAATTTGGGACCTCGTAGGGCTCCGGGTTTGCGAACTCCGCCTTCAAATATCATAGGGCCGTACAGCACCTCAATCCCAAGCCCGGAGTACATGATCAACAAATCTTGGCGGCGGTGAAGTGAGAAAGCTACAATTTCTATGCAATCAGGCAACCCTAAACCCTAAACCCTAAACCCTAAACCCTAAACCCTAAACCCTAAACCCTAAACCCGGACGCAAACTGATTTAGAACAAAAGGCACAGGAACTCCTTTTCATTCTATTTAAGCAGAAGCACACCTTGCTGCAATTTGCAGTCCTTTTTTCGGAGCAATATGGAAACAACATGGATCAAGCTAGCAGACAGTACTCCCTAAATGGCCCTCACCCTAAACCCTAAACCCTAAACCCTAAACCCCTAAATCCTATAAACCCTCAACCTGAAACCCGAAGTCGCCTTGACCGAATTGAGTTCCCGACTTAGAAGGGCAGAAACCGAGTTTAGGGTTTAGTGTATAGGTTTAGGGTTTAGGGTTTAGGGTTTAGGGTTTAGGGTTTAGGGTTTAGGGTTTAGGGTTTAGGGTTTAGGGTTTAGGGTTTAGGGTTTAGGGTTTAGGGTTTAGGGTTTAGGGTTTAGGATAGGGTTTAGGGCGCCCGCTCAGTTCGCAGGCTGCTTGGGGTAAACCCGCAACCACCTACAAGCCCTCTAAGCCCTACACGCCATCAAAAACAGTATATGCTCCTCTAACCCCTGAGACCTATAAACCTTAAACTCTAAAGCCCAAATCCGAAACCCCTCTGTGTTGCTGCGCCCACGCTGCCAGGTGCTGGCGGGCACGCCGCCCAAACCCAAGGCGCCTGATTTGGTACACACAGGGAAACCCTAAACCCTAAACCCTATACCCTATACCCTATACCCTAAACCCTCACCAGCCCCGCACCCGCACTGCTTACGTAAGACATGATGTTAAAGTCAAAGTATTTCAGGGATTCGGGCGTATGTTTCGTGAGTGTTCCGGGTTCTTTTGCAGCCCCTGAAGCCTAGAACCCCTAAGTCCTGAGCCTTATAAGCCCTAAATCTGACAGCCCTTAACCCTAAGCTCTAAACCTGAACCTTAAGGAACGATAGGGTTTGGGGTTTGGGGTTTAGGGTTTAGGGTTTAGGGTTTAGGGTTTAGGGCTTAGGGCTTAGGGCTTAGGGCTTAGGGCTTAGGGCTTAGGGCTTAGGGTTCAGGGTTTAGGGTTTAGGGTTTAGGGTCTCTGGGCAGGCTGCAGCCAAGAAGCGCCGGAAATAAGGCGGCCGGCGGACGAGTGGAAGTGAGCGCAGGGTTTGGGGTTTTAGCATCTTCTTAGGGATACTTGAAAATGAGGTTTGAGTTTTTGGTTTCTATATTTCCTAAGAAACAACTAAAATGATACTTGTTGCTAGGGCTCCAAGTTCAGCATGGTCTTAGGGCCTTCAGGCCTCGGGCTATCAAGGGACCAAGACTCGTACAAACATGGCCCGTATACAAACCCTCAACCCTAAACCCTAAACCCCAAACCCTACTAGCCTTAAGGGATCCCTGAGGGTCCATGTACCTTAATGGGGAGGACGTGCGCCTTAAAGTACCTGCTGTGTATTATGACAGTATAGGACCTTTTCAAGGGACCCCTAACGCCCCTAAACCCTAAACCCTAAACCCTAAACCCTAAACCCTAAACCCTAAACCCTAAACCCTAAACCCTAAACCCTAAACCCTACACCCTAAACCCTAAACCCTAAACCCTAAACCCTAAACCCTAAACCCCTGACCATGTTATAGTAAGACGCCAGCTGCTTGAAGAGAACAGCTCTTCATCCGCGATCGCGGCGCTCATCTGACTAGTTCTTAGCGGGGCGTGGTATCCCATGTCCCCTAAAGCCTATACCCTACTCCTGTATAGGGTTTAGGGTTTAGGGTTTAGGGTTTAGGGTTTAGGGTTTAGGGTTTAGGGTGTATAGCAGTCTGTAAGGAGAACTTCATCGGGGTACCACAATGCCCTGCCCAGAACCCACAAGTCATTGCTTGAGAAAAAGCCGACGCGGGGACTCTGACCCCTAGTTTAAGGGTTTATTGTTTAGAGCTTAGGGCTTAGGGTTCAGGATGTTAAATTATGAGCCCGATAAAGCCACGTGGTTAGGGTTTAGGGTTTAGGGTTTAGGGTTTAGGGTCTAGGGTTTAGAGCTTAGGGCTTAGGGTTTAGGGTTGTTAGGGGGAGGGGAGGGGGGTAAAACTCAACGTCTCCTAACATCACCTACAAGTCTGTTTGGGGTTCAGGGTTCAGGGTTTCGGGTTTAGGGCGAGAATCTCGTCGTTCCTTACAGTAGTCCTCTATGGCTTGGGGTTTCGGGTGCCGAGTTGGCAGGCCCGAAACACTAAACTCTAAACCCTGAACCCTCAACCCTAAACCCACGACACGAGAAAACGACAGAAGAACGCGACACCAGGACACGACAAGAAGACACGACGCGAAGACACCACGCGACAGATCCTTGAGCCAGAT
Source organism: Symbiodinium natans (assembly GCA_905221605.1). Classification (NCBI taxonomy): domain Eukaryota; class Dinophyceae; order Suessiales; family Symbiodiniaceae; genus Symbiodinium; species Symbiodinium natans. The sequence goes on along the minus strand of CAJNDS010000890.1, from coordinate 705,955 downwards.
GCTGCTAACAGTTCATGCGTTGGTGGTGGCAGCTGAGTCCAGTGCTGTCAAAAAGCAATCGGGGCAGCTCGACGAGCTCGGCTACGGCCGGAGTTGTTGTGAGTATTAGAGAGTAGATGGTGTGGAGATCCCGGCGCTTCCATGATCTTGACAGAAGCAAACGAAAGGAAGGGAAGGAGGGAGGAAGAGGGATGCTGCCCAGCAAGTCCCACAGCAATTCCTTTTGTCCCGCTTGGCTTTACGTGAGGCTTGTTCTCTAAGATGGCCCCTTCATTCAGATTTGGAAGTGCGAAACCGAAATTCTGGAAGAAGTAGGTGTGCCTGAAGCAGACGAAGGCGAAGATAGGCAGGTTTGATGAAGCTGGGATTGCTCGAATTGTAAGGATTGCGAGCAGCAGTGTTGGTAAGTGCTTCAGCTAGAAGGGTGAAATTGAAAGAGTTTAAGGCAGCTGGTGTTCCAATGCTAGTATAGAAAAAAGGAGAAAGAAGGAAACGCAAGAAAAGAAGAATAGGCCTGTTGAGAGGCAAAGCCGCGACCCCCTTACGATGACAGCAGAGGTCATTCGCGCCGCCGTGGTACAAGGCAAAGGAGAAAAGAAAGCCGAGGAAGGCGACAAGTCGCCGACCGAAGAAGAGAGGAGTAAAGAAGCAAAGGGTTCGGAAAGGCCGAGCTAAGGGGGCGAAGAAGGCAAGCCAGTAGTCATGAAAGTTCAGAAGACGAAGAAGGAGGCGAAGGAAGGAAAAAGGAGAGGGCTGCAAATGAAGAAGAGCCGTGCTGGCCGGATAAGACCCTAAAGTGGCTTAGTGCAACACTCTCGTTTTATGAGTGTTGGCACAGGTCACCCAATGCTTACGGGGCCTACCGCGCCAGAGGTCTCAGTCAGAGCCATCTCCAGATGTGAAAGGTTCATCACATCTGAGCAGCTTGCAGTTGCACTGCAAAGTGCACTTGACATGGCAGAAACTACCATCATTGTGGCTAGGTATGGCATCAAGATGCATGCTGGGCACTTTTTTGAGGTTCCCCTATCCTGCAGGCAGAAGATGGCTGAAGAAGTGGGTGAGGACAGGGCCAGATTAGCATGGGATGTGAAGAAAATAGACTTTGGGACACAAGCTTCTGGCAATGGCAACATCATGCTGTTGTGCCCCGCCAACTTCGCCCACAACTTGCCCTTCACAGCGCATGAGGCTATGACTCGGCTTGGGGCAATATCATGGAGCACACGCAGAGCTTGAAACTACAGCGAACTGACGTAGCCAAAGTTGAGAAGGCAAGATCAAGAAGTGGACAGCCAGGTGTAAGAAAGAGATAGAGAAGGAGAGGAAAAGCAAATTGATTTTTAGAAAAGCCAGCGAACAGGGCTGGCGCCTTGACTATGCGTCTAGTAGGGATTCGGGTTCAACGCGCTGCGTTGACTTTACATGCTTCTGGGAAGTGTGCTCTGCACACGGGCGCTTTTTCTTGAAGTTTGTTTTTTTCCGCAACTCCTTGGGGGTTTATATTAAACTCTCAACCCCGAAGCTTCAAGAACCTTCGTGCCTTCAAGTCCATGAGTCACAACCTGTCATCCCACGCACTGCCAAAGTCGCGGTGGTGCCGCAAAAAACAGGGCTAGGGTTTAGTTTTGGGTATAGGGCATAGGGTTTACGTTTTCGGGTTTAGGCTCCCACTAAAGTAGGAGGATGGGGGCCCTGTTTTCTTCCTCAGCCCCCTCCTGGCAATCGACTGTTTAGCCTTAAAACCCTAAACCGTCTAAAGCCTCAACCTCAACACTGAACCCTCAATCTTAGACCTCCTATGTTGAGCCCCGAAACCCAAACCCTAAACACCTGAGGCTCTTCGGTTTGCCTCGGCGCCTCTGCGCCGGGACGCCGAGGTCATTCTGAAGGCGAGGCGTTGTGGGGTTTAGGGTTTAGAGTTTAGAGTTTAGGGTTTGGGGTTTAGGATTTAGGGCTTAGGGTTTAGGGCTTGGGGGTTTGGGTTTAATTAAGGTTCAGGGCTTGTGGGTTTGAGGGTTTAGGTTGTAGCGTTTACGGCTTGTAGGGATCAGAAAAGCTTAGATTCAGGATGTAGGGTTTAGGGTTCAGGGTTTCGGGTTTCGAGTTTAGGGTTTCGGGGTCTAGACTTAAGGTTCCGGTGAGTGCTTGCAGGTTTGACGCTTTGGTGCTGGGATGTTCGTGCTCGGCATCGGTGGTGTTGGATTTGAGGCTTCGGGTTTTGGTAGGGGTGTTTTGTTGTAGGGTTTGCTTATATGCTGAAACTCATTTTGTTTCTTGTTTGGGGGGGGGGGGGGGGGGGGGGCGGGGGTGTTTGGTTTTCGGCTTCAGGGTTTAGGGCGCGGTAGGGTCTATTGCTTTAGGGCGTGTAGCGTTTCTTGTTCTCGGGCTTAGGGTATTTTTAGGCTTAAGCTTAGAGAGATGAGTGCGTTCGAGGGCAGGGTACGGCTGAAACAGGGCACTTGGGGAATAAGGGCATGCGTTTGTGGCTTTAGGCCCCTATAGGGTTCAGGGGTTAGGGTGCAGGATTCGATGTTCAGGGTTTACGATTCATGGCAGCATGCAAGAGCTTGCGTGAAATATGGTATAGGCAGGCGAAGAAACAACTAAAACGCTGAATCCAAAACCCTCAGCTATACCTTAAAGTTCAGTGATGCGGAATTCTGCCAGCGGCCTTATCAGGCTTGTGCGGTGGGTCTCGCGGGTTTTAGGGTTCAAGGTGTTTCGGGTTTAAGTGTAGGGCTTGGGGGTTTTAGGGGTTCAGGACTTTATTCTTTCAGGTGTGGGGTTTGAATGGTTCACCCAGCACAATCAACCCTACGGTAGATCCGTAAACAAACCCTAAACCCTAAACCTTTTGGTCCTGGGGTTTGTGGCTGTGGTAACTCCTGAACCCTTCTCCTTCTCAGAACAGCCAGCGCCGCGTAATTTGTGAATAGCGCCCCCTACACAGGTTCGAGGTGCATTCCTTAAATGAAGGGTTTAGGGTTTAGGGTTTATAGGGTTTATAGGGTTTATAGGGTTTATAGGGTTTATAGGGTTTATGGGGTTTATAGGGTTTATAGGGTTTATAGGGTTTATAGGGTTTATAGGGTTTATAGGGTTTATAGGGTTTATAGGGTTTATAGGGTTTATAGGGTTTAGGGTTTTTAGGGTTTTTAGGGTTTAGGGTTTAGGGTTTAGGGTTCAGGGTTCAGGGTTTAGGGTTCAGGGTTTATGGTTTAGGGTCTAGGGTTTAGGGTTTAGGGTTTAGGGTTTAGGGGTACCTTCTTGGGGTCCTTAGTATAAGGGGATCCTATATACCAGGGGCCCTCATTTTCGCATACCCCCCCCCCCCCCCCCCCCGATGCCACACAGGAAGTCTACAACGTGCTATTTGGGTTTGTAAGGGGCCCTACATATCAAGATTTGTTTTGAAGGGTTTAAAGGCCAACCCAGCTGAGCAAGAGGTGCGGAGCCTTTGCTTGGACAACCATGTCTCAAGACCTTGGCGATGCCGTGAAGGATGTCTACATCATCTTTCGCAGCAGGTATGGCAAGCTCTTTTGCAGCTCCGTCCTAACACCTGGTCGACACAAGCCAAGGTGGACAAGAAACTGGTCCAAGGCATGCGTGCCATTGTGGAGTTTAACGGCTCCTTGGTCACACTTTCAACCCTCTATGAGGGCCGCATGTGCAAGCTGCCGCCCCTTGGAGTGGGCTTCGTACTGGGCAATTGCAACGGACATCCCATACACCCTAAACCCTAAGCCTAAACCCTACACCCTAAACCCGAAACCCCAAACCCCAAACCCTAAACCCTAAACCCTAAACCCAAACCCCCTGACTCTGTCAGTGGCACGTCCAGGCAGCCACGCGTACCGCTTCGGCCTTGCGATTCGCCCCGGTAGATCTCTGGGAGGTCCCCGTTAGTTTAGGGTTTAGGGTTTAGGGTTTAGGGTTTAGGGTTCAGGGTTTAGGGTTTAGGGTTTGGGGTTTGGGGTTTGGGTTTTGCGTTTGGGGTTTGGGGTTTGGGGTTTGGGGGTTTTGCGGTTTACGGTTTAGGGGGATTTGCATTTTCGAAGGATTTAGCAGAACCTTTCAGTGTTTTGGACTTGGAGTGTTGGCTGAGGTCTTGTAGTAGGGTCAAGGGTTCTCAAACGGTTTTGGGCGGAGGCTTGTCGTGTCATTTAGGGTCAAGTTCCCACAGCTCTTCGGGCGGAGGGTCTTCCCCTAGAAACGGCATCTGAACCCGTTAAAAGTGTGGGGATCGAGTTGATGCGGGGGGAGCATGTCAGGGATGACCACCAATTTAGGGTTTATGGTTTAGGTTTAGGGCTTATGAGGATTTTAGGGCTTATGAGGCTTGTGTAGGACGGACCCTAAACCCGAATAGTAGCTTTTATTGGCCTTCTGCAACTAAATCCTTCATTCTGCTCAACCTCGTCGCCCTGTTGCGAACCCCACCTGACTCCCAAAACCCTGAAACCCCAAAACCCCAAAACCCCAAAACTCTGAGCCCTAAACCCTCACCCCCAAACCCTAAACCTTGGAACCCTGAACTTGCGCGGCCGGCGGCAGGCGCCGGATCTTCTCCTGGAGGCTGCAAAGGGTTTAGGGTTTAGGGTTTAGGGTTTAGGGTTTAGGGCTTGGGGTGCGCGCTTGAAGGTAGAGTTCAAAGGGGCTCTACCTTGGACCACTAGGTTTTACCCTTGGGTTTGGGTTTGGGGGGGGGGGGGGGGAGTTGATTTAAAGATCCTTTAAGGGAGGGTTTAGGGTTTAGGGTTTAGGGTTTAGGGTTTAGGGTTTAGGGTTTAGGGTTTAGGGTCATGGGTCATGGGTCATGGGTCATGGATCAAGGGTCATAGGTCATAGGTCATGGGTCATACGAGGAGTATACTAAGGGAAACCTTTAGGGGTACAACCTTAGGGGTACGAGTCTTAGCCCCTTTAACCCCTTGAAGAGTTCTCATTTTTGGGGCCCTTGTTTTGGGTCGCTACATAGCCCTAAACGCCGAAACCCTCAAGGCAGTAAGCCCAATTCCTTGAAAGCCTGACACCACCTGAGTCCAGAACTTGTACTTCTTGTAGCGTGGTTCCTGGGTTACCTCGTTTAGGGTTTAGGGCTTAGGGCTTAGGGCTTAGGGTTTAGGGTTTAGGGTTTAGGGTTTAGGGGCTCATGAGAAAAGACACGGCCTTAGGAGCGGATTCAACCTGGACCGGCTTCAGTGAGCAGCACTGATTCAACCCTAAACCCTAACCCTTAACCCCCAAACCCTAAACCCTAAACCCTAAATCCTAAACCCTAACTAGGTACTCTTGAGCAGCAAGTGAGGCCATCCGGATAAACCCCATGTGCATGAGCACGATGCCCTGGTTTCAGGCCAGGGGCCCTTCGGGGGTTGAGATTTAGGGTTTGGGGTTTGGGGTTCGAAGTTTGGGGTTTAGGGTTTAGGATTTAGGGTTTAGGGTGAAGTTTGGGGTTATCGGGTTAGGGTTTAGGCCCTTGGGGTATTGTGTGATGTGCCCAGATTGGGTTCAAGAGAACCATCTTTAGGATGTTCTCGGAGGGTTTTAATGAGCCATCCTAGTTTTTTTTCGGCAGGGCTTGGAGAATGCACGTGCTTCCTAACTCGCAATGTAGGATGTGATGTAGTCCTTGGTGGATGATGGGCTTACTGGCCTAAATCCTACACACTCACCCCCAAACTCTGCCACAAGTGTTTAGTCCTTGGTGGCAGCTTCTGCACTGCTTTCCAGATCAAAGGTACCCCTGTCCAGCAATTAAGCCCTACACCTAACCCCCCGAACTGAAAGACACCCCTCAGAGGTAGAGGCCCTTAACCCCCCACCTTCAGTAAAACCCTAAACCGCCTGGACGACTTCAGAGCATGTAACTGGTGCGACATTTTGATGCCCCCTTACCAGTTCTGTCAAACCCCTCCAGCCCCCCCCCATCCTTGTAGCCCCCATCCAACAGGCCTTCGGCGCAACTATGCTTTTAGCGGGTTTGGGTTTGGAGTAAAGCCCAGAGGGTCCATTTGTAGTACTACTGTCTGGAGACTTGCAAGTTTTCGGAAACTCTGGTCTCTAGTCACGGCTGACCAAAGTCAACTGAGGGCCGTATGTGAGGGGCCAGGATGGGGCAGAAAGTCCGGAATGTGGTATTTTTCAAGTTTCAAATTGTTTCCATAGTTTCAAATTAGTTTCCAGTCAGTTTCAAATTAGTTTCAAAATCCAGTTGCAAAATCGCTGTTAAGGGGGAACTGCAATTTCTGTCCGCGCTTTTTGAAAAACAGGAATCTCTGAGATTCCTGCATTTTTTGAATCGCACGTAGGAAAACGCAGTTTCCCCTTAACAGCGATTTCGCAACTGGATTTTGAAACTATTTTGAAACTAATTTGAAACTACAGAAACGAATTTGAAACTTGAAAAACGCGACATTTCTGCTCTTGCCACACCCGAGAAAGAGGAGAGCTTAGGCTTGAAGCTGCAAAAAGTACATCTCCGACATTCTTCCCAAAGGCCATTCTCCGACAATCTTCCCAAAAGCCATTCCAGCAACAACTCTTGCCAACAAGTCAGTCAATTATCTTGTCCGAGACTGTGGATGGACAAAATCTTGCATGACCCCCTGCGTTACACGTGTGCGACGGTTGGTAATCGAGCTCCCCGCACCCGTCGAATTTCAATGTTGCGTGCGCATATGGGTGATGCAGGATTCCGGTCATTCACACACATGCACTTTCGAAGCATTGCAAGGACGGCAATGTTAAGATTCAGGGTTTGGAAGGGATGAGCTGCATGATAAAATGATGCAGGATTTCGTCCATCAACAGTATTATGGCATTAAGTACACAAAACCATACTAAATAGGGTTTTGGGGTACCTAAATCCATAATAGTACTACAAATGGACCCTCTGGGAAGGGTTTGTGTAGGAACACTGTCTCCATCGGTCCATCACCACCATCACCATCGTCATCATCTTGCCAGTGCCACTACTATTTTAAATCGACACTCGCTGGTCAAGAGTCATGCGGCCTAAACCCTAAACCCGAAGCCCTAAACCCTAAACCGCCACAAACCCTCGGATCCCCAAGAAACCCACAGGTCGTAAACACAATCCTAACCCTCAGTCCCGGAATTCGAACCATCAACCTTAAGCCAAGAAAGCCTGAACCTACACAACACCTAAGTCGTGAAGAACCCACAAATGCCCCTCAAACATATCTGCCCTAGAACCTTGAGCCAACAGGACCCTAAAGCCCTAGTACCCCAAACCGTAACTGAAGCCCTAAAACCCTCAACCCAAATGCCCCAAAACCTCCCAAAACCTAACTCCCCTTAAGCCTAAACCCTGGCCCTAAACCCTAAACATGTCATTGCCTGCTCTCAGCCATAGACGGCCGTGGCGATCATGCACTAACATGCTCAAACCCGTTTCTTTTTTTCTGGGGATGGGTGGGGGCTAGGGATTTAGGTGGGGCAGGACTAGGATGGGGTTGGGGGTTGGGGTTTAGGGTTTAGGGTTTAGGGTTTAGGGTTTAGGGTTTAGGGTTTAGGGTTTAGGGTTTAGGGTTTAGGGTTTAGGGTTTAGGGTTTAGGGTTTAGGGTTTGTACGGTAGGGTAGGGTGCCTGGGTGGGTTCAGGGTGGGCGAGGCTAGGGATTCTTGAAAGGATTCGGGTAGCGTAGGACCAAATAGGCGAAACGCAGCAGTTCATTCGGAACCGCAGTTTGTTTCAACCCTAAACCCCAAACCCCAAACCCTAAACCCTAAACCCTAAACCCTAAACTCCAAACCCGAGCCCTTTGAGCGCCACAGGACAACGAGGACTTCGTCCTCCGCGCGCTGGCGCGCAATGGCATGGCGTGGGGGACCCCGGCTTCTCTTGGGGTTTAGGGTTTAGGGTTTGGGGTTTAGCGTTTAGGGTTTAGGGTTTAGGGTTGTAAATGGTATACGGCATTATTATGTTTGTATAAACAACTTTAGGGTTTAGGGTTTAGGTAGTCGTGCTTCCGAGCAACACGCGTTGATTGCCGTTTGTGGGGTCAGCGTTCAGGGGTTCAGAGACTAGCTGTCAGGGTTTTCATGCACCTGGTACCCTAAACCCTAAACCCTAAACCCTAAACCCTAAACCCTAAACCCTAAACCCTAAACCCTAAACCCTAAACCCTAAAGCTGCTTTTCTGGCTGCAGGCATTCTTCAAAGCAATGAAAGTTGCGTGGCCCGAGTCCTAAACCCCAAACCCTTGACCGTTCAGCCATTTAGCTTGGCCCATACTGTGTGGGTTTAGGGTTCAGGGTTTAGGGTTTAGGGTTTAGGGATATGGGTGTTTACGAAATTACGGGAACCGGAACATAGACCCCCAAATCGAAGATATCCCCTTATAATAAGTACCCGAATTCAGTACCCCAAAATCCCCCCCCCCCCCCCATACCCGAAGCCCTAAGCCCTAAACCCTAAACCTTAAACCCCATATATACCAGCCGACTGCCAGGTTGCAACATGTCTCCAAGCGGCTGCAGCGCACCCGCAGGACGGTCTTAGCAGTCGCGGCCCCAGTGTTGCGGGTTAAGGGTTTAGGGTTTGAGATGATCAATCGAGATGGCGGTAGGGGGGTGAGGGTGAGGGGAGCGGGTAATCCCTAAGTAAGGCCAACGCAGTTGAACCGACTAAACCTTAAACCCTCAGCCTTCCTGTTGCCAGACACTTGTTGCCCCGGTTAGGGTCCTAACCCTGACGAGAATCGAGTGCACGCTCCCAAAAAAGATCACGAATGTAGTGCAGGGCCTGTGGGTCTTGGCCTGAAATGGCACCTAAACCCGTTCTGGAACCTAGGTCTTGTCACTCGAGAAGGGGGTCCCTAAACCGTTCGACCCCAAACCTTACGCCCTAAGGGTCCATGTACCTCATTGTTATGTACTTGGGCCCTAAAGTCCCTACATAGGAGGTACTTTAAGGCCCAAGTATTCCCTATTTAGGTACATGGACCCTTAGGGTTACCCTAAACCCAAAACCCTAAACCCAAATCCCTAAACCCTAAACCGTCGCCCGCTGAGGCAGTGGCCCAAAATGGCTTGGCCCTTCAGCCACCGGGCTGGTGTTGTAGAGGGTTTAGGGTTTAGGGTTTAGGGTTCAGGGTTTAGGGTTTAGGGTTTTAAACCCTAAACCCTAAACCCTAAACCCCAAACCCGAAACCCTAAACCCTAAAATGATTTTTGCGAGCTCGCAAGGCCCATAAGACCCATGAACACCCTCCTGAACCCTGAACCCTGCCTGCGCCCTGTTGGCTTGCGAACGCATAATCGACCTCTAAGCCCTACACCCTAAACCCTGAGGGTTTAGGGCTTAGGGCTTAGGGCTTAGGGCTTAGGGCTTATAAATTAGGGTTTAGGGTTTAGGGTTTAGGGTTCGGGGTTTAAGGGCTTGGGATGTTACGAGGGTAGGCCTTCGTTCCTGTCTGTTTTGAGGGTTTAGGGTTTAGGGTCTAGGGTCTAGGGTCTAGGGTCTAGGGTGCACGGCTAGGACCCAGAGTAGGCCCTTGATAATTTCTTCTTTTTAGGCTTCAGGTTCCCTTCTCAGGCCCTGCAAACCAGAAAGACTACACTTTTTTTTTGCCAGGCTACTCTTGGGTCTAGTTTGTATTTCAGCGGATCTTGTATTGGAAATCACTCCGAATCCCTCAGTCAACCCTGAAACTTCTGACTCTAAACCCGAAACACTTAAGTGGGACGCTTTTTTTCGGAGGCTTTAGCAGGCCAACCCTAAACCCTAAACCCTAAACCCTAAGATGAACCCTAGACCCTAGGCCAGAAACTCTACACCCTAAACCCTAAACCCTATCTCGAGGTTCGCGCATCCGGACCTTCGTGCTGATCCGGAGGCTGGGTTTCGCAGTCCCCAAGGGTCCATGTAGCTGAAGTATATACTAGGGTTTAGGGTTTAGGGTTCAGGGCTTAGGGTTTAGGGTTTATGTGTAGGGTTTAGGGTTTATGGTTTAGGGTTTAGGGTTTAGGGTTTAGGGTTTCGGGCTTGGAGCCTTAAAGGGTTCCCTATATAGTAGCCTTACTTGGAGGTTCATGGTACGTACGTATTACCCAACTACAGCTGTACTTCTAACTGTACTTACAACCATCTTAGGGCACTGAATAGGGGCTCATAGGTGCAGTGATAATTGGTTAAAGGGCTCCCTATAGAGTAGCTTTAGGGCCCGAGTATATACTCTAGAGGTACATGGACCCTTAGGAAGTGTGTTCAGGTTTCGGGCTTTGGGCCCTACATATCAATTTACATCGTTCAGAGCGCATCATCCTGCATCAGTAAACCCGAAACCTGCCTTGGAAACACGGTACACTTTAAGTAATGTGAACCTGGACCTAAACTCTAAATAAACCCTAAAGACCGATACCCCAAAACCCTAAGCCCTCTTACCCCCCCCCCCCCCCCGCCAAACTTTAATTCAAACCCTCAAACCCAAAACTCTGAAACCCTGCTGTAGAGAGTGCATGCCATGTTCTGCTTGAGGTTCATGGTACTTATTAACCAATGATGACTGTCCTTACAACCCACATATAACATAAGGCCCTGAAGTGCCCTAGTATGGTTATCAGTACAGTTATAATTGGTTAATAAGTGCCCCTGAACCCTAAATCCTAAATCCTAAGCCACAAGCCCTAATCCCTAAACCCTAAACCCTAAACCTTAAACCCTACCCATGATGTCAGGTCGTTTTGCCGGCCGTGGCCCAGAATGGCAACGCCTTGTGCTGGGCTTCCCGGCTCCTCAGAAATGACCCAAACATTGCCTTCCAGGTGGGGGAGCTGGGGGGGGGGTGGGGGGGGGAGGATAGGGTTTAGGTTTAGTTTCGGGTTTCGGGTTTATGGTTTAGGGGTTCAGTTCAGGGTTCAGGGTTTAGGGTTAGGGCGTAGGGTCAGGGTTTAGGGTTTAGGGTTTAGGGCTTAGGGGTTAGGGCTTAGGGCTTCGGGCTTCGGGCTTCGGGCTTAGGGCTTAGGGTTTAGGGGGGGGGGGGAGGGAGGGGGGGGGGTGGGGAGGGGGGGGGGGGTGGGGAGGGGGGGGGGAGGGGTTGTGGATTGCCCCCTGTCCCTGACCTGGGAAAGTACACAGTCAGGGGGCCGTATCAAAAACAGGGCACTAGTTGCATAAGTGCCGCCCAAGGCAATATAACAGTAGATAACACTCCATGTGTGCAAATTAGCACCAACTACTTCGGAAAATCAAGCCAAGGCAGCATATGTTCCCCCGAGCCCTAAACCCTAAACCCTACGACCCGAAGCCCTAAACCATAAACCCTAAAACCTGAACCCTAAACCCTACGATCCTAAGCTGAAAACCCGAAGTCCCTCAACCCTAAGTCCCTGAACCCTGAACATGCTTTTTTCCGGAGTTTCACACTAAACCATGCTGCCAAGAGGCCCAGCCGGGCTCTTGCGTTGTTCGTTGTACTTTATATTGGGGAGTTTAGGGTTTATGGGGTTGTTAGGGTTGTAAGGGGTTTTGTTAGGGTCTTGTTGGGGGATTTTAGGGTTTTTTTTCGGGTTTTGAGGTTCGTTCGGGTTTTGTGTTTGTAGGTTTGTGTGTTAAGGGCTTAGGGTTTTTCATCGGGTGTTAGGGGTTTAGGATGAAGGGTTCAGGGTTTCGGGTCTAGGGGCTTGCACGCCACGAGGCACCTGATTCCTAAGGAGTTGTTGCAAACCTTAAACCCTAAACCTTGGGATGTTCCCGATTAATAGTATCCAAGTCGGACTCCTTAAGGGTCCATGTAACTAGGACCCAGGGTAGGCGCTTATTCCCTGCCTTTTTGTCGGGTTTAGGTTCCCTTCAAGCCCCTTTTAAACCAAAAAGGGTACCCTTAGAAGGACGAGTATTTCAAAGAAGCCTCAACCCTTCCCAGTGACTGGCTCCACTCGACCTTGATTTACGTCAAGGGCGCCGGGAAGTCGAACATCAAAGAGGCGCTCTTGATGTACGTACTAAAAGGAGACTAACAAGAACTGGACCATGAAGCTTCTGACGAAGGCCGACAAGTTCCACGAGCTCAAAAGGTTCGAAATGATCTGCTCTTATCTCGCCGGCATTGACTGGAACGACTATCTCCCGAAGAAGATGCATTACAAGCCTTTGGTCAAGAAGGTCTTGTGCGCCATGTTCGCGCAGAGCCACGGCAACGCCCACCAATGGAATCCAATCACCGTATAAACATGTAATCGGTGCATGCAGTGTTGGAGTGCCTCACGGCCATCTTTCATGACTGGGCAGTGTCAGCCACTGCTCAGCCAACATTGCGCTGCGCGCACGGGGGTTTCTGAAGAGGCGTGCGCTTCAATCTTTTCACTGACGAAGGAACTCATTTCCAAAGTGGTTCTAAGTCGCTTTCAGCAGGGGTTGGGGGTTCCTAATTCATCGGCAAGGAGTGAGTCTTGGAGGGCAGGGCTGGAGGGCTGGAGGAGAAACCCTGAAGCCTAAACCCTAAACCCGAAACCCTAAACCCTAAACCCTAAACCCTAAACCCTAAACCCTAAACCCTAAACCCTAAACCCTAAACCCTAAACCCTAAGCCCTAAGCCCTAAGCCCTAAACCCTAAACCCTAAACCCCAACCCGTCCAATTGAAAGTTGTCTTCCGGATGTTTTAAGTTTGGCGGCGTCACCGTATCGTGGAGGGGTACACGGAGGAACCCTAGAAGGGACCCCTTAATCTTATTCCCCTATATGACCCTTTAGGGTTTAGGGTTTAGGGTTTAGGGTTTAGGGTTTAGGGTTTCAACATACCATATATAGTCTCTGTATACCTAAGTGGCCCCTAAATATCCCCTAAGGTCCTTATAAGGGTCCGTCCATTGAGTCCCTTGATATAGAGCTACTATATGGGAAGCCCGTTGCAGGCCCAAGTATATGCTGCAAAGCTACATGGACCCTCAGGGACTTGGGCAAGGGAAGCAGTTCAATTTGCGAGCGGATCAGCCCTAGACCTTCAAGCCCCAAACCCAAAACCCAAAACCCTAAATGCTGAACCCTAAAGGGACATAGAAGCTGCCTGCACAGGCGTTGGCTCTGAACGGAACTGCGATCAACCACGTGCTATGCTGAGCAGCTTTCACCCCCAAGCCCTAAACCCTAAGCTCTAAACCCGAAAGTGCTGATTAGGGCCCATGGGATGAAAGCTTAAAGAGAAGGCTCTTTCCGATTGACCCTAAACCTAAACCTTGGGTCTACGGTGGGCCTGTAGGGTGATGGAACGAGGGTTAGGCAAGAAGTTTCAACTACTTTTGGGCGGTTCAGGGTTTAGGGATTGTTAGACTCGTTTCTGAACCCTAAACCCCAGACCCTTCGCAGAGTAGCACTGCCAAGTCGTACCTCGACGTTCTGCCCTGCACTGCGCATGGAGATCTCGCCGTGAAGCCCATGCGAAACATCACAAAATGGGTAGTTTTCAAAAGGGACCTTAGTTTAGAGAACTACCCTTTTTGTTCCGTTAAGTGTCCAAGTACCTCAATGTTATATCCTTGGGCCTCTTTTGCAAAGTCACTATATAGGAAATACTTTAAGCCCATGAGAATGGAGCCTCAGGGATCGTTAACTGCAGCATGGACACCACCAGATCATCGAGAATACCTCGGTCGGCCTGACTTGTCGGGAGGTCAGAAGACCTCATCGCAGACACCTGCTCGGTCGTTAGGGTTTAGGGTTTAGGGTTTAGGGTTTAGGGTTTAGGGTTTAGGGTTTAGGGTTAAGGGTTAAGGGTTTAGGGTTTAGGGTTTAGGCACCAATTTTGCAACAACAAGCTCTACATGCCTGTTGATTTTCGATTTGTATGGGGTTAGGGTTTAGGGTTTGGGTTTCGGGTTTAGGGTTCGGGTTTAGGAATTCCGCGTGCCGAGTTGGGCGAAGCCTTGCGGTCCGATGCGAACCAAGTACTGCTGCAGGCCGCAACCTCGGTGGTCTCGTGGTCGGGTACACGGGATATCCGGGGGTTGGCTTAGGTCTTATGGGCTTATAGGCTTTCACAGGGTTTGTAGGGCTTGCAAGGTTAACAGGGTTGGGGTTAGGGCAGGATCTATGGTCGACCTACTCCCAAAACCTCCAACCCCAAACTGAACCAAACCCTAGCAGCCTGAACCCCAGAACCAAAAAAAAGCCCTAAATCCCAAACCCTAAACCCAAATCCTACATGCCCCAAGCCCTGCACCCCACACGCCAAAGCCTCAGCACGATAACCTTGAACCCTAAACCCGTTGTGGAGGCTCTGCAGGGCCCTGGGAACGTGGGGTTTGCAAGGGGAAGCCCTTATACCATTCAAGGGGCGAAAGGAGGGACCCGTATAAGGGACCGTATAGGAGTCATCAAGGGGTTATTTAGGGGCGACCTAGGTATATAGGGATTAGATATGGTATATACAGGGGCTGTCTAGGGGAATAAGATTCAGGGTCCCTTCGAGGGCTCCTTATACCATTGTTGAGAGTCTCTGCGGAGCAACCTTAAACCCGGAACCCTCAACTCCCAACCTTATCCCATTAGGGTTTGAGGTTCAGGGTTTAGGGTTTAGGGTTTAGGGTTTAGGGTTTAGGGTTTAGGGTTTAGGGTTTAGGGTCCATGTACCTAAGTAGGGAAGACTTGGGCCTTACAGCACCTCCCATGTGGGGACTGTAAGGTCCGAGTACATAATGATGAGGTACATGGACCCTTAGGGTACCATACTTTTGAACAAGCTTGTTGTCACCGTCACGGTGTGCCCTAAACATAGACACTAAACCCTAAACCTTACAACCTTGACCCTAAACCCTAAATCGAACCCTAAACCCCAAACGCTAAACCCTAAGCCCCACACCCTAAACCCTAAACCCCTGATCAAGAACAGCAAGGTGACACGCAACGAGGGCGTTGAGGAGTACACAGCTCCCTACATCGTCCCTCCCTGGGCATCGACCCCAGCTTCTCAAGGGGCTTCAGGGCTTAGGGCTTAAGGCTCAGGGTTTAGGTTTAGGGTTTGGGGTTTAGGGTTTAGGAGTTTAGGGTTTACGGTGTTTGGGGTTTTGGGTTTTTGGGTTTAGGGTTTGGGTGCCTCCAGAGTCTTAAAGCCGAATGCAGCTGCGAGAGCCCCGGAACCTCCAAAACCCCTGGCTTCGGGAAGATGCCTCGAAGATAGAAGAAGAACCTTACTTGGAGGTGCGTGGTACTTGTTAACCCAATTAGGGTTTAGGGTTTAGGGGTTCAGGGCAGGGTTTACCATGGGTTCCCCTACTACCCCCCTCTATACTACCCCCCTCTAGGTTCCCCCTTTAACAAAAACCTTCAATAGGCTTAATTTTCAATGAAAAGCCTTCATTGTGGGGGCGGGGGGGGGGACCTAGGGGGGGTAGAGTAGAGAAGGGTAGTAGAGGAACCCATGATACTAATGCGCCGCTGACATTCCTCTTATGGGGTTCTCCTAGCAACTGCAAGAATGACCCTAAAGACCCTAAACGACTTTTTGCTTAAGGACCCACCTAAAAAGCGATAATCATACCTATGTTGCCCTTGTAAGGACTTTTGTTTTTGACTTCTGTTAGTGTTTCTTAACCAAATAGTAGACGAATGCACCCTGAAGCCTGAGCCCATAAGTAAAAGGGGGAGGTTTAGGGTTTATTGTCCAGGGTCTAGGGTGGAGGGTTTAGGCTTTAGGGTTAGTGTTTGGGGTCCTGAGACGGGGTGGCAACCGAACCCCACATGACTGGTTTCCCCGGGTTAGGGTTTAGCGTTTAGTAAAGTTTTGTTGGAGCTCTGGGGCATTTTCAGTGGGTCCTTCCAGAATCCTGAGACACCCTCTTGAGAGAGCTTTCAGCAAAATATCTCCTGCCTGAAAAACTTCCCTGATGAAGCCGTCCTGACTCCCAGGTCCTTTCCTACTCTCTCCCAATTGGAGGTTCATGGTACTTAATATCCCAATTATATCTGCATTTATGACCCACTTATAAGCCTGTTAAGTGCCCTAACGTGGTTAGAATTGGGTTATAAGTACAGTTAGAATTGGTTAATAAGCACCATGAACCTCCAAGTGCCTCTCCTCACGTCGACTGACCGCACTCCTGCGGTTCAGAACCGAGAATGGGCGATGGTTGTTTTTCCATGGGTTTCCCTACTCCTCCCTCCCCCCCTGTACCACCCAAGGCTCCCCCAATTATTCAGGCCATTTGAGGATAATTAGGCCTAATCAAGGTCATTTAAAGGGGGGAATCCAGGGGGGGGGGTAGTTTAGAGGGGGGGTAGTAGTGAAACCCATGGGTTTTTGGGGCTGACATGCACAGAGGATGTAGACGCTGGCCTGCTGGTGCAGCATCGCCGGCGGGCCCTCTTGGCACACCATCCCGACAAAAACGACGAGCCGGTGTTCGATGTGGAAGAGATAGAGTGTGATTTTGCCCTACTGACCAAACTTTTGGGCTCCAGACAAACCCTAAACCCATCCCTAATCCCTAAACCCTTAAGCCTAAACCCTAAATCCAAACCCTAAGCCCCAAACCCCAAACCCTAAACCCTAAACCCTATAAACCCCCTGCTGCAGTCGTGAGCTCAGGGCCCCCTTGACTCCGAGCGCCACCGCGAAGTGGTGCTGCGCTGGCTTGGGCGAAGGCGCTCTCGGAGGGTGTTAGGGTTGGTAGAGTTTAGGGTTTAGGGTTTAGGGTTTAGGGTTTAGGGTTTAGGGTTTAGGGTTTAGGGTTTAGGGTTTAGGGTTTAGGGTTACCCTGACTGAAAGGCTCCTCATGCAGACTGTGGTGTAGTATACGAGAAGCCTGCATTACCAGCCCCAAAAGGAACTACATTGGAGCCTTCAAGTACACCGGGAACGGTTGGCGAGTTTGGACGTACTGTCCAAGAACAGACCTCTAGGGTTTCCCGACTAAACCAAATATGCGACCCTAAACCCTAGCCCTAAACCCTAAACCCTAAACCCTAAACCCTAAACCCTAACCCTAAACATTCAACCCTGAGTCCCTAAACACCAAACCCTAGCACCCAAAGTGGGCCCTTGTTCCCTTTTTTGGGGTTCAGGTTCCATTCGAAGGCCCTTCACCAAATTCCTCCTTAGGCCCTAAAACCGTTTAGGGTTTGGGGTTTGGAGTTTGGGGTTTGGGGCTCATGCTGGAAGCGGTCTCCATGAAGCTGCTCTAGAGACAGGGATACCAATGGGCGTGGCTTGCGACATATGGGTTCTGTGCGCCCGACAGAGGGGTTTTGCACGGTTTTTGGGGTTGCTGGGGTTTTACACGGCTTATAGGGTCTAAACCGAAAACCCGAAGCAAGCACCCCCTCTTAAACCCATACCCGGTACCTTACTCTCACAATGAGCTGTGTCGGTCGGGCCTTGAAGTTTCGGAGCCCATCGATGGCGCCCGCTGGCGCACACTGCTCGAAGACTGCACCTCACCTGACAGGCACGTCTTAGGACGCGGCGGCAACGATGAGGCGATGTAATGCCAGAGTTTTTGCCATGATGGTTGCCTCATGAACCCTAAACCCTAAACCCTAAACCCTAAACCCTCATCTTGGCCTGGCTGCTGATCCCTGGGAGCGCTTCATGACATTGAAGCTGCGAAAGCATGAACTGCAGAAGTCCTGGCTTCGCCTTCGGTGCCGGGATCTTTAGGGTTTAGGGTTTAGGGTTTAGGGTTTATAGGGTTTAGGGTTTAGGGTTTAGGGTTTTACAGACCGTCGGTCCCGCCGAAAGGTCACCCCAAACACTAAGCCTAAACCCTGAAGCCCTAGACCCGAAAGATGGCTTGTTGGTTATAATGGCCAGTTTTTTTGGGATGAGTGTCTTACGCCGGAGGTGCAAAGGTGAAAGGCTTTTTGGCGGGTTTTGAGGTTTAGGGATTCGGGCTTGTTCGGGTGCTTTCAGTCCCTAAACCCTGAACCCTAATTAGGCTGTTTCCAGGGTTTTGGAGACTTGCCTTGAGAGTTGAAGGGTTGTCTGTAGGTTTGAGGTTTAGGCATTGGGGTTCAAGATTTGGAGTCTGCGGACCTTAGCCAGGTAACCCCTTTGAGCACAATAAACACTATAGGCACTATAAACCCTACTTGGAGGTTCATGCTACTTATTAACCAACTATAGCTGAACTTATAACGGTACTTAGAACCATATTAGGGCACATAAGGGGCTTATAAAGGGATCATAAATACAGTTACAATTGGTTAATAAGTACCATGAACCTCCAAGCTAACCCTAAACCCTATATAAACCTTGAAACCCAAGCCGTGCAGATGGAATGTCCCCAACTGGAAAAGTGGTGGCCTTAGAGTTCTCCGTCCGGAGCCAGCAGGGGGAGGTAGGGCTTAGGGCTTAGGAAGCCCTCAACAAGTCTTTAAGCTATTGAAGAGTTCTTCAGTTTTTGTTTGGGAAGATTCACGAATTAAGGGGGTTTAGGAGGTTCTGTGCAATTCAGGCTTCAGGCTTTGATGCAGGGTCTGCGGGGAGAAAAGGCTTTGCGGTATGGTACTTGAGGGATTAGGGTCTGGCTCGCACCCCTAAGGTTCCACCACTCAAGATTTCCCTTAGGATCGTTCCCCCAAAACCCAAGGGTACAACCTTAAGGGTCCAAAGTAAAACCCCTCGAGCTTGCAGGGCTGCCCGAGCTCGAGCAAACCCCAAACCTCAGAACGCTCAGAGATCTTATAGGCCCTAAGGGTCCATGTACCTAAATAGGGAATACTTGGGCCTTAAAGTACTTCCTATATAAGGACTTCTGGGCCCAAATACATCATTATAAGGTACATGGACCCTTAGGGCGGGTTCTGAAGGGAGGTTCCCTAGCACTACTCCCTAAGCCGTAAGGTCCCCCAGGTACCTGCCCCCCCCATGATACCCTAAACCCTAAACCCTAAACCCCAAACCCTAAACCCTAAACCCTAAACCCTAAACCCCACCCCTATGAGATCTGGGGCTTTGCTTAGACCGGGAGCACGTTCTTGCAGATTGCCTACAGCACAGGGCGAAGGCAGAGTTCCAACCCCACTAAAGACCTTGGCTGTGTATGGGGTTCGGGTTTAGGGTTTAGGGTTGGAGTTTTGTTCCACCCTAAACCCTAAACCCTAAACCCTAAACCCCAAAAGCCTACACATGCCTGCTCGATAACTCTATAACAGGGTAGGATTGCTGAGTACATCTTGTAGGGTGTATTCATAGCTCAGGGCCTTTGGCCTCTGGAGGTTTTGGGTGCAGCGTATCCCTTGTAGCCTTTAGCCCCAACAACCACTAGTGGGTTACACCCCCCACACAAGACAGGTAGATTCGGCAGACGGTGCGGGGCCCGCTGAACCCGGGGTTTAGGGTTTGCACTCTACTCATGCCGAAACTCTGCCAGGATTCAGGGTGGTGGTGCTGCTCCAAGACCACGCCAACCACTCAAGCACAACACACCACAAAAACAGAACGTTCCTTAACGAGGGCCCAGAAACCCTACACCCGAAACCCTAAACCCTAATCCCTAATCCTTAAACCCTAAACCCCTAAATCCTGATTTCTTTGTGATGGCCGGCCCATGCTTGCGGTGCAGCGGCACGTTGCCATCCGATCTGTGCGCGCGCTCGCGCCGCGACACTGGGGCCGGTGTCTGGGCACATCTTGGGTTTAGGGGTTTAGGGTTTAGGGTTTAGGGTTTAGGGTTTAGGGTTTAGGGTTTGGGTTTGGGCTTATTCGGGCTTGAGGTAATATGATGTAGGGTTCAGGGTTGTCACTTTTGGGTTTCAGGTTTATAGTTTAGGGTTTTAGGGCACAAGGGTTTAGAGTGCTGAGGGTTGTCAACACTTTGGATGTAGAGGCATGAAAAGTCGGGGTGCGTGTGTCGTTCGGCTCTGTCGTGCTAGGCCTTTTCTTCCTAGACCTAAACCCTGAACCCTAAACCCTAAGCCCTAAGCCCTAAACCCTAAACCCTAAACCCGAGGCCCTAAACCCTAACCCTAAATCCTAAACCCTGATCCTTTTCTGGGTTCGAAATGCAGGGCTTTGGGCGGGAGAGTCCCTAAACCCTAAACCCTCAAGCTGGGTGTGCAGGGATCCCATGCTGCGCTAGTATGGCAGTTCCGCCCATTTTGGAGATTGGGCTTAGGGTTTAGGGTTTAGGGTTTTATAGAACCCAAGGGAACAGAAAATACCATTCGTATTAAGATTCTAAGCGGGATGTAGATTCGCCTCCTAGGGGGGTTTGGTGTTTAGGGGGGTTAGGGTTTAGGTTTGTATATATCGCTCAAGCGAAAAAGAGCACCAGGAATGCGAACCACTTTGGAAACAGGAGCACAAACAATTGCGCAATCAGCAGCACATGAAGTAGCCCCAGAAACAGCGCAACTTCCAGAAACAGCACCGGCAGGAGCACAAACAGTCTCAGCAGAAACAGCACAAGTTTTCATACAACACATCTGTGATCATTCCCTGTCATGTTTTTTCCTGCTTTCGCTGGTGCTTTTGCCGTTGCTTCAGCTTGTGCTCACGGTTCGTAGGGTGCGGGAGGCAATACATTATATATATATATATATATATATACATATATACATGGTAAACACATATGAATCAAAACGGAGTTTAAGAGTCCATGTACCTTATTATTCTGTACTTGGGCCCTAAAGCCCTATTTAGGTACATGGACCCTTAGGGGGAGGGAAAAAGGGCACCCATTTCTTTTGCTTCATGGGAAGCTGAAGAACGTTTCTTTGGGACCTGATTGAGACTCTACTAGGAATCTACCATTTCTCATCATGTGATGCAATACGCCCCCTCACCCCTCCTCCCTCCCCCCCCGCCCCTCAACCCTTTCCATAAGGATCCCTGACCGTAGTCGTACAGTCCACCATCTCTGCAAGAGCCATGCGTCTGAAGTCATCGGGGCTGGGCAGTGTTGGGCCCCTAAACCGCAAACCCTAAACCCTAAACCCTAAACCCTAAACCCTAAACCCTAAACCCTAAACCTAAGTAGGGTTCAGGGTTTAGGGTTTATGGTTTTTAGGGTTTCGGCTAACCCTAGGCTCTAACCCCTAACCCCTAACCCCTAACCCCTAACCCCTAACCCCTAAACCCTAAACCCTAAACCCTAAACCCTAAACCCTAAACCTAAATCCCTAAACCATCTACAGCAACGCCTGATGATTGAGCCAGAGGTGCCGCGCGATCCATGCGCGCGCAGAGAACACGACGTTGGCGCAGAAGCGCCACGAGGGTTTAGGGTTTAGGGTTTAGGGTTTAGGGTTTGGGGTTTGGGGCTTGGGGTTTAGGGCTTAGGGCTTGGGGTTTGGGGTTTAGGGTTCAGCCAAAACCCAAGTCAAGCCCAAGTTGAGACCCAAAGCCTAGCTGAAGTCAGTAGGAGCCCCCGGTAAACCCCTACATAACTAAATCTTCAAGCCCTAAACCCTAAACCCTAAACCCTAAACCCTAAACCCTAAACCCTCAACCCTAAACCCTCAACCCCTACATAGGCACTAAGTCTTCAAGCCCTAAACCCTAAACCCTTAACTCTTAAACCCTAAGCCTAGGAATCCTCAATCGCGATTCCCTCAGGGTGTGCCCCTGCAAAGGGCCAAGGCTTAAATCTGGGTGTAAGGCTTTTTAAGCGTTTAAGGTTTAGGGTTTAGGGTTTAGGGTTTAGGGTTCACGGTTCAGGAGGGGTTG
Source organism: Symbiodinium natans (assembly GCA_905221605.1). Lineage (NCBI taxonomy): Eukaryota > Dinophyceae > Suessiales > Symbiodiniaceae > Symbiodinium > Symbiodinium natans. The sequence continues at coordinate 684,319 of CAJNDS010000890.1, read as the reverse complement.
AAGGCTTAGGGCCTACCTGGACTTCGATGTACCGGCAACTTACTAAACCCTTATACCCTATACCTGTAGTTAACGGGTTAGAACCTACAAATCACTAATCTGTAGTTGTTTTTCGGGTGCCAGCTAGGGCTTAACTCATGAACTCCAAATGCGCAAAGAATCGGGATCAGGGTTTGGGATTTCGAAGTCTCCAGAGTCTTCAGATACTGCCAAGACCTCGGCCCGCGCAAACCCCTCAATTCGGTGAACAAGCAACAAGAAGCCCAGTTTACGTTCAAGGTATATTCCCGAGTGAAAGGGGCTTGGGGGTTTAGATGCCTACGCTGGGTGATTTGAAAAAAACCCCTAAGCCCTAAACCCTAAACCCCAAGACCTAACCCTAAGTAGACCTCTTGGGTTCATGGTACTGGCGAGGCAAAAGCAGCTTTCGCGTCCACGGGTCGAGTCTACCAAGAGGCCATGACGCCCTAAACCCTAGGGTTTAGTTTTGGGGTTCAGGGTTCAGGGTTCAGGGCTGAAACATTTTTTCGGGCCCTTCTTGGCATCCCCGGACTAAGTACCCGAAACCCGGGGTTTGTTCTTTTGATGCCTGATTTGGTTTAGGGCTTAGGGTTTAGGGTTTAGGGTTTAGGGCTTAGGGCTTAGGGCTTAGGGCTTAGGGCTTAGGGCTTAGGGCTTAGGGTTTAAGATCTGCATTCAGCTTGGTAGTTAGTAGCCCTTGCTTACTGTTTTCCCCTTACCTTTGTTTATAGGAATCCGAAGTATGGGCCCTTATTATATATGGTGTATATTAGGGTTTATTGAGCAAGGGACCCAAATTAAGGGCCCATACTTCGGATCCCCTATGCCTGATTTCCATTCAGCTTTGGTAGTTCGTAGCCTTTGATTACTATGAATTTTATCCATGCCCAGTCCCAGGTAGGCCCTATACATCTCTGCTTCCAAGCCTGTCCCCTGCAACCCTGTTAGACCGTATCAAGCAATTTGCAACCCTAAGCCCTGAACCCTTAAATCCTCAACCCGAAGCAACACGTTCTACAGTTGCTTGGGGCGGCCTGACATAAAGGTCCCGTAAAGGCACGGACCATGGGATAAAGGTTCCTAACTACAAAGGAAACCGACCGTACGGTTGCTTTGGTGTGGGGCCAGGCTGTTTAGGGTTTAGGGTTTAGGGCTTCAGGTTTGTTAAGGGTTTCAGGTTTAGGGTAGCCTGAGCCCGTGTGTGTTAAGAACAGGTACTTGAAATGGGGTGTATAGAGCCTGTGCGGAGTTCAACCGGTGCTGGGGGTCAATAAGGGTTAGGGTTCAGGGTTTAGAAAAAGCGGGGAACCTTTTCTGAGGGAGTACTAGGAAGGGGCGTTAGGGGTTTCAGGATTTAGGTTTAGGGTTTCGGGTTAGGGGTGACTTAAGTACAGTACCTACGCCCTTTAAGGACATTGGAAGATCTGAAGGTTTGCATGCTTCTTCTGGTTTCGCTGTAACCCTAAGGGTCCATGTACCTAAATAGGGAATACTTGGGCCTTAAAGTACTTCCTTTTTTAAGGACTTTTGGGCCCAAGTATATAATTATAAGGTACATGGACCCTTAGGGTAAACGCTTCCACAGCTGGGGAATACTGGGAACATCCCAACCTCTAGGCACAGGAGGGGAAGGAAAGTAAGGACTGAGCTCCCCTAAACCCTAAACCCTAAACCCTAAACCCTAAACTCTTAACCCTTAAACCCTAAACCCTAAACCCTAAACCCTAAACCCTAAACCCTAAACCCTAAACCCTAAACCCTAAACCCTAAACCCTAAACCCTAAACCCTAAACCCCATCCCAGCTGAAAACCCAAGGCCTTCAAGCAAACTCTTAAGCGGCCAAAGCAACCCATCGAAGTAGCTGAAGACAGCAAACCCTCCACTTCCGAAACCCTAAATCCTCAACCCTGATTGCTTCCGTGAATGAGCACTGCCCTAAACCCTAAACCCTAAACAAAAGATATGTTAACCCCGCAGAAGCGACAGAGGCAGGTTTTTCTATCCTTGTGCGCCGAACCCATCCCAACGGAGTGGTGGATTCCTAAACCCTAAACCCTAAACCCTAAACCCTAAACCCTAAACCCTAAACCCTAAACCCTAAAACCCTAAACCCTAAACCCGGGTGCGTTAGCTTGGATGGCACGTTGTCCCGCACAGCCAATTCAAGGTTTATGCCCATAGAGTTCGAGGTGGTCTCCGACCAAAACTACCTGGAGGTTCAGATAAAACTACTTATAACTTTATAACTTTATAACTTTTATCTAAATCTACTTATAACTTTATAACTTTTATCTAAATCTACTTATAACTTTATTTTAAGGGGCTGCGCCCATGGGCGGGCAGCGCACGCAGAAGCCCGGGGCGAGCAGTTTCTAAGCATGTTGAGGCCCCTAAACTCCCTTAAAATCTCTAAGCGTTAAGTTTTACTTTATAAGGCCCCTAAACTCCCTTTTTCCTAGCCCGGGCTTAGACACGTCGCTTGTGCCCGCCCTTTGGGGGGCCTCATGCTCCTGATGCGCCCCCGAGGTCCCGCCCGGGAGCCGCTGATGCTCCTGATGCGCGCCTGGGGGTCCCGGGCTGGACCCGCTGATGCTCATGATGCGCGCCCTCTGGGGGCCTCCGTGGCGACGCAAAAAACCACGAAAAAAAAACCGTTCACCGGCGGCACGCGGGGGTCGGCGGCACTGGCGTCCGGCCTAATTCTGCTTCGCAGAAGGCCAGAGGCCAGCAAGGCTATTCCCGGGACGACCCGGGCTAAAAGGTCCGCATTTGCTCGGTCCTTTGGGGACCTCGCGCTGCCCGATTTAATGGCTACCGCCAGTGCCCGCCGACCCCAAATTTTCCAAGGTGTGGGGGGGGGGTGGGGGTGGGGGGGAAGGGCGGAGCAAGCGGAGCGGGCGGAGCGGGCGGAGGGGGCGGGCATGCACTGGAGCCCTTTAAAGTCAGTCATCTGATCGAGTCTAGAGAGGCAAAGGGCCATACCCGTAAAACTGTGGGGCTCTGAGCCCGTAGGCACAGGGCCAGGGACCATCAAGGGCATGGAGCCAGGGGGCGGGGGGGGGGGGGGGGGGGGGTTGGGGGGACGGTGATGGTGAGGGAACTCAGGGGGCGATGGGGAGGGTGGGCGGAGCGGGCGGGAAGGGCGGAGCCCTGTAAAGTCAGTCAGCTGATCGGGTCTGCCAGAGGCCCGTAAAACCAGGTGGCCATGAGCCACTGGGCATAGGGCCGGGGGGTTGGGGGGGGGGGTGAGGGTATGGGATTGGGGATTGGGGGAGTCGGGAGAGGGTAGCCTGCATGGGGAAGGGGGGTGGGGGGGGGGGGGCGTGGGGGGTGGCAAGTTGGGTAGGAGGGACCGAGAGTCCAACAAGGGGGAGGGGAGCGGGATGGGGGTGGAGTGGAATGGTTGGGAAGGGGAAGGGTGGTGGGGGGCAGGGGAAGGGGTTGGTGGTGGAGGGGGGTAGAGGAGATGAGGTAAGTGGGTGGGGCCACGGGCATTTGGGCCGGTGGGGTGGGTGGGGGGAGGGTGGGGGGTGGGGTGGGTGGGGGGGGGAGGGTGGGGGGTGGGGGTGGGAGGGAAGGGCGGAGCAAGGAGCGGGCGGAGCAAGCGCAGAAGGTGGGCATGCACTGGAGCCCCTTAAAGTCAGTTATCTGATGGAGTCTAGAGAGGGAAAGGGGTAGAGGCCCGTAAAACTGTGGGGCCATGAGCCAGTAGTCACAGGGGAGGGGACCATCAAGGGCGAGGTGCATAAAACCAGGTAGGGGAGGAGGATGGAGTGGAATGGTTGGGAAGGGGAAGGGCAGTGGGAGGGGGGGGAGGGGAAGGGGTTGGTGGTGGGAGGTTAGGGGCGGAAGGCAAGGCCTGGAGAGGTGGAGTGGAATGGTTGGGAAGGGGAAGGGGGAAGAGGTTGCGGTGAGGGCAGGGAGGGTCTTCACTGACGCCGCCCCGCTGTTGCTGGGGTCGGCGGATAACCTACTTAAACGACTTTGGAGACTTAGGGGGGGTTGTAAAGGTACAGTCGCAGCTGGGAAAGTACGCCGAACCTCCAAGTAGGACCCAGAGTGGGCCTTTATTCCCTTTTTTGAGGGTTTAGGCTCCCTTGTAAGGCCATTTAAGCCAAAAAGGGCGCCCGTTTTGTTTCGGACTCCATGATCAATATAGACTCATCGCAAAGCAGCTGAGAAATCCCCTGATTGGGAAGGATTGGATCTGGCGAAGAAGTCACTGGTCAAGAGCGCTGGCCTGGCCGCGAACGCAGTAAGCAAGAATACTCTCATTGGAGTCCAAACCCTAAACCAGAAACCCTAAACCCTAAACCCAAAAACCCTAAACCCTAAACCCACGCAGAGAGGAGGGCGATTTGACAGCGGTCGCTGCTGTCTGCAAATCAGCCTGCGCCTTGAAAGACATGAGTGCAGACAGACATCGAAGCGGCAGATGCCCTGGGGTTTAGGGTTCAGGGTTTAGGGTTTAGGTTTAGGGTTTAGGGTTTAGGGTTTCGTGAAAATATGGACGAAGACGCAGCCCGCAAGTTGGGCTTTTGCTGTGAACACCAGCGAGGCTGGTGTGGGAGAAAATCCCCCCGGCGGAAGAGCGCCGCGCAGCGCTGGAGGAACAAAAAGGCCCTCCACGCAACAGGCGGTGCGCTGACAATTGTGGGAAGTGGCAGCTCGAACACCCTAAACCCTAAACCCTAAACTGGGTCAAGAGTTCGAAAGCCACTCGCATCGTCTTCATCCCTCGATACGAAGATTCAGAGCTCGCCGCAGCACGCAGAGAGGCGCGCAGGGCCGTAGGAAACAAAAACTGAAAACCTTAAACCCTGAACTGAACCCAAAACCCGAAGTCCTAGACTAACCCGAAACCCTGAACCCTAAACCCTATTTCATGTCTTTCCCGTCGTGTTCTGAAGCTGGAATCCGCACTGACATAGGCCGCTGCCTCCCAAGCGGGCTCGAGCGACCCGGCCTCCGGTTTGATATTCGGGGCCCGAAAACCACACGAACATCAGGGGTTTAGGGTTTAGGGTTTAGGGGTTTAGGGGTTTAGGGGTTTAGGGGTTTAGGGGTTTAGGGGTTTAGGGGTTTAGGGGTTTAGGGGTTTAGGGGTTTAGGGGTTTAGGGGTTTAGGGGTTTAGGGGTTTAGGGGTTTAGGGGTTTAGGGGTTTAGGGGTTTAGGGGTTTAGGGGTTTAGGGGTTTAGGGGTTTAGGGGTTTAGGGGTTTAGGGGTTTAGGGGTTTAGGGGTTTAGGGTGATCCATGTACCTATAGAGTATGTTATACTTGGGCCGTAAAGCTACTAGATTGGAACCCCTTTAAGGTGCAAGTATATACTTTTGTAGGTACATGGATCGTTAGGCTGTTAGGGATAAGCATCCTATTGGGCTATAAGGGGCCCCTATAACAGGGGGATTCTGGGAAACCATGTTTGCAGAATCCTTCTGTTTGTGTGGTTTGTCGGGCTTGGGGTTTCGGGGTTGGGGGTACGCAGGGCGTGTTCTGGGGATCGCATCTTGTTGTTTTTCTTTGTCGGGGCGGGGGGGGGGGGGTGGAGGGGGCAACGGGGGGAGGGGGAGGGGGGTCGGGGGAGGGCTAACAGTCCTAGGGGGAACTAGAATCCCCAATAAGGACTGTTAATACAAGGGAGAACGTCCCGAACTGAAACCTTCAAACCTGCATATCCACATCAGTGTCCAAGGCCTTACAACCCCCAAGAAACCTCAAAACCCAAAACAAAACCCTCAACGCCCTCAAAACCTCACCCCCCAAAAAGCGCAACCCTAAACCCTAAACCCTAAACCCTAAACCCTAAACCCTAAACCCTAAACCCTAAACCCTAAACCCTAAACCCTAATCCTGCAGATCGGCTCTCAGGAGTTTCTGCTGTCACCGGCACCCGACCCCGGCCCGAAGCTCACGGCGGAGACGCGGAAGAGGTGCCGCGATTGGGTTTTAGGGTTTAGGGTTTAGGGTTTAGGGTTAGGGTTTAGGGTTTCGGGTTTAGGGTTTTGGGGGATTTTAGGGTTCCGGCTTTAGGGTTCAGGGCCAGGGTGTATACTGGATGTCAAATGACCCTGATAGAATAAGGGCCGAATCGTACCTCACTGGGGCTACTTAGCGGCGAGTTTTTGGGTCGGTTTGGTTTATGTCTGCTTCCTCTCGCCCCACACACCTCTGAACCCCATAAACCTTAAACTCCAACCCCTCGGGAAGTTTACGAGACTCCCCAACCCCCCCCCCCCCCCCCCCCCCCCCGCCCCCCCCCCCCCCCCCGCCCACCTATTGTCTCACCCAAAGGTAACCCCCGAACCCAAACCGAAACCCCCCCGCGTACCACTCAGCTGTTAGTTCGAAAAAAAAAAGAACGAAAAAAAGGCCGAGTGAAGGCCCGACCCCCCCCCCCCCCCCCCCCCCCACCCCATAACTTCAACTCCCAAGCTGAAGCTTTGGGTGGGTCCTCGGTTCAGGGTTTAGGGTTTAGGGTTTAGGGTTTAGGGTTTAGGGTTTAGGGTTTAGGGTTTAGGGTTTAGGGTTTAGGGTGCAGCATGTGGGGTGTCGGGTTTGAGGTGGGTGGATTCTCGGGCCTTCTGAACATGCAAGCCTCTATGGGTCAATATAGGGTTAATCCCGTGCAGCTCTAGAAGATCCTAACTCCTAACTCCTACGCCCCCGAATTCTACACTTTAACTTTGGTTCAAGGGCTTAGGATCCTCTACCCAGCTATTTGATTTAGGGTTGAGGGCTCTCCCTGTTCAGGGTCCAGGGTTTAGGCTTAGGGTTTAGGATTCATATATGGTTCCTTATGCCACCTTAAACCCTAAACCCTAAACTCTAAGAGAGAATCTAGATGCCACCTAGGGAGGGATCTAGATTCTCTCTTAGAGTTTAGGGTTTAAGGTTCAGGGTTCAGGGTTAAGGGTTTAGGGATGAAGGGTCCCAGAAGCTTCCCCAGCAGTGGTGCAGGCTACGGAATTGGGGAACTCCCAGGCAGCTGGGTTAAAGTCAGGGTCAGGACTCAGGTGGTTTTCTGCAGGTGCTCCTTTTTTTTTTTGGGGGGGGGGGGGGGGTACTTCAAGCGCCCCTTTAAACCCTAAACCCTAAACCCTAAACACGCAACTTCCCTACCGCAGCCCAGCTCAACTCTACATTTCTTGAACGCCTCGAGCCCGAAGCTCCTGACTTAATAACAGGGAAGGAGTCAAGGAGTCGGGCTTACTGCCCAGCATTTCGGTGCCCTTAAACCCTAAACCCTCAACCCTAAACCCTCTTAACCCTGAACACGGAACCCTAAACCCTAAACCCTGGACCCTACACCGCGTGGTTGCACCTCAGGATTCAAAACTCGGCGTCGCCGCACCTGGGCAAGTTGTTTCAAAGGGGACTTACGGACGCTTTGTTTCGGTCTTCGTTTTCGAGTCAGGGTTTTCGGGTTTGGGGGTTTTGGGGTTTGGGGGTCTGGGGGTTTTGGGGTTTGGGGGTCTGGGGTTTAGGGGGTTTTTGGGTTTTTGGGGTTTTGGGGTTCAGGTCTGGGACCTGTTGGCTTAGTTGTGATGAGCTTCCCAGGTGTCGGATGAGGCTTGGCTTTTTGAAATCAACTGGCCTCTCCCCCATCTCGCCGAGGAGGCTGTAAGGATAGGGGCGCTTAGAGCTTACTTTCTGAGCTCGACAGAAGAAGCCCTAAGCCCCAAACCCAAAACTCTAACCCTCGATTGCAAGGTGCAACTTTTCATGTCGGCAAGGCCAACCACCCTAAACCCTAATCCCTGAACCCTGAACCCTAAACCCTAAACCCTAAACCCTAAATCCCAGTAGGGCTTACAGCAGCGCAAACCCAAGTCGTAAGGGTTCATAGGGCCCAAACCGCCGACTTCCCCAGCCAGGGTTTAGGGGATGAGGGTTTAGGGTTCAGGGTTCAGGGTTCAGGGTTTAGGGTGTTTAGGGTTCAGGCTTCAGGGTTCAGGGTTTAGGGTTTAGGGTGTAGGGTGTCGGGTTTCCGTCTCAGCCTGACCATTACCACATCCACAGCCCTGCAATATTTTGTTCAGAACCCCAAACCCCAAACCTAAATCATCCCCCAAACACCCTGAACCCTAAACCCTAAGCCCAAAACTCCCCAAAACTCCCCAAACCCTCCAAACCTAAGCCCTCAGCCCCAACCCCTAAATTCTGGAGAGGAGGACGCTGTGGGAATCTAAGGTTCCCACAGCTCCTCCCGAGAATTTGGGGTTTAGGGTTTAGGGTTTAGGGTTTAGGGTGAAACCCTAATGAATCCCCATTGCAAGGTCCGAACTTCTGTCAACCCTCCACAGCGTGGCCTCCGGGCAATTCGACAGCAGCGTCGTCGCGGCCGCCCTCAAGCGCTGCGAGCAAGGCGGTATTGTGTTAGGGTAGGGTTTAGGGATTTTGGACTTTAGGGCAGTTTGGGGTTTAGGGTTTCGGGAATTTTGGGGTTTGGGTAGGGAGTGGAAGAGTGGGGGGAGGTTTTTGGGTGAGTTTAGGGTGGGGTTCGCAGGGAGGGCCCCCCTTGTTATATGTGCATACCTTTACCGCTGTGCGGGCAAGGAACAGTAAGTTGAGTTCAAGTCGGGTTAAAAGTATTATGGCTTAGTAGCTGAGGTCAGAAGGAAGCCTCCCCATAGAGACTCGGCCTGCACCATTCACAAGAACCCTGCGCCACAAAAAGGTTCCCAAGAATTAGGGACAAGGGGCAGTTAAGGGATTCAGGGCTAATGGCTGAGGGTTACGGGTTGAACTAGTTTATGGCTTTGCGCCGCGAAAGAGCTTCCAGATCAGGGAATGCTGAGGGAGGACGAGGCGAATTGAGGCTGATTTGGTTCTTTCCTTCCTAAACCCTAAACCCTAAACCCTAAACCCTAAACCCTAAACCCATCTCTGCTGTCATCGCGCAAGTAGCATGCATGACTGCTCACTGCATGCCCTTGAAAGCCACTCTGGCTCCATCTTCCCGCCTTGGTACAAAGGTGCAGCCAAGGCAACTGGGATTTTCCCATGTGGATGCTCCGCTCGGAGTCTGCGCGGCCCTCGAAACAGGCACCTGGTGGCAGATCCGTGAAGGCAGCAGCCCACGACGCAGCGATGAAGAGGTTCCTCTCGGCACTCGAGGACAGCCCCAGGATGCTAGACTGGGTTTTGGAGTACTGTACTTTAATACTTTTTTTGGTTCTGGGTTCCTATTATAGCTACTTATACCTAAAAAGTATATACTTTTTTTCCAGGGTCTACTCCAAAGGATGCTAGAAGAAGCAGTCGAAGTGCGACGCCAGTTGCTGGAGCGCAGGGCGCGCAGCAATCTCTCCAGCTCCGTGTGGTTTGCCGGTGTGGGCTCCAAGACGAGCGGCCAGGCCTCGAAGAGGTGGTTTCCCATAGGACCCTGGGCCTGAGCCCTCCAACCTCAACCCTGCCAAGCTGGTGTTGTTCGTTCACGCTGCGGCTTCCGAAAGGCTGGCTCAGAGCCAGCCCAGCCTCAGCAATAACCTACTATTTGCTTAAGAAGCCCCCCAAAATGCAAACTAATCATCCCTATATTGCCCTTATAAGGAAGAATGTTTTTTGAGGGCGTTCTTAAGCAATTGGTAGTTACTAGTGTGAAGCAGTGTTACGGCTTAAGGCTTTGGATTTGATTTCAGGGCTTTTCCAGGGACTCTTGCTTTTCATCGTAATAGTGAAGTGGCGATTATAAGTTGTAGTCATAGTAAGTCACAGTAACATCAGCAACAAAAGAATCATAGTAGTGATCTCTGCTAAGGGTATGACGTAGTAACGATAACAAAAGTCACGCAAGCAAGAGCCGAGTTCGAGTAACCATAGTAAGTTCGCACCTCTAGTAATTGTCGGCCCAAGGCACTCATCCAGTATCCATCTCAGGTCGTGGTGACTTGAGCTGCGACCACGCTGCAACTTGGGAGCACAATGGTATAGGGCTGCCTTAATTATCATCTGGTTACTGGGTTCCCTTATAAAGTCACCAACCCTTAACAAGGGGTGCCTTTGTTATGATATGCTTACTGGGCTACCAAGGCAAGGGAAGCGCCAAAAGTTGGGCCTGCGCACGTTTGCACGGCGCGCGCTTGCAACCGGCGTCTGCTGAGCATCTAGGCCTCCCTCTCTCAGAGTCGAAGGCCTGGACCTACTTCTTGGTAGCCCAGTGGTACCCTTTACCTTTTTTTTTTGGTTCTGGTTTCCCGTATGAAATAGCCAACCCATTTGTGCCCTTACTATAACATGGTTACTGGGCTACCAGGACTTGGAGGTTCAGGGTACTTATAACCCCAAGTATAACTGTACTTATAGGCCCCCTCTAAGTCCTCTAAGTAGGTTACAAGGGGACTTATAATTGGGGTTATAAGTACCAATGAACCTGCAAGTAATAACAGACCCCACATGGTGGGGGGGCTCCAAAGTTCCAGGTGGCTCTGGGTCTTCCATGTTTTCAACATCTGGGCGTCCGCATCTATTTGGGCTTATAACCCTAAGGGTCCATGTGCCTGACAATTATATACTTGGAGCCCAAAGTCCTTACATAGGAAGTACTTTAAGGCCCAGGTATTCCCTATTTAGGTACATGGACCCTTAGGGTAATTACCTTGAACCATGAACCAATAGGTTGAAGCCAACGTCTAGTTGGTCTCGTGGGTTTAGGGCTTCGGGGATTACGGCTAAGGGTTCTCGGGTGTAGGGTTTAGGGTTGAGGGTGTAGGGTTTAGCCGTCGTGCAGTTGCGATGAGCATGTCCAAAGTAAGCTTGCCTGAAGTGCACGACTTTACATTCCAAAAAGATTGTGGGGTTACCTGTGGGTCGGTTTGAAACTGCTTTGATTTTTATTCCCCCCGCCACCAAACCCACTCCAGTCATGGGATATAGGGAAGATGCTGAATATTCAGTATTATTCAGTATAAGGGGAGTATGCGTTTTGATACTAGGTGGAAGGGATTCGCAAGCCTTTCGACGCCCAGGACCAGCATCCGCTTGTTTAACAGTCAGAGTCCTTGCCCCTCTGACATCAGCACGACCCCCAGACTCCAAACCCTAAACCCTGCACGCTTTACCCCAAACCTTAAACCCTAAACCCCAAACCCCAAACCCCAAACCCCAAACCCCAAACCCCAAACCCTAAACCCTACCCAAAACCTTCTCCTCCCCCCCGCCTTCCATCCCGAGATCTAAAAAACGCAGGGCCGAAAGCCCCCAGGAAACTCGGAGACCCCACCAAACCCTGGGCTCTGAACCCTGAACCCTGAACCCTGAACCCTGAACCCTAAACCCTAAACCCTAAACCCTAAACCCTGAACCCTGAACCCTAAACCCTAAACCCTTGCAGTCCTTGCAATTCTAGGGAGGCCCGGGAGCGGGACGTTTTGGGAAGTTTTGTCGTCATGTGAGTTGTGTGCATGAAACCTACATGGGCTTATGGCCCTAAACCCTAAAACCCTAAACCCTAAACCCTAAACCCTAAATGGAAATTGCCTGAGGGCTCCTGATGTAGTACTTTTTTTGGTGTATTTCCGATGTGACCCCCTAATAACACTAGCCGCCCAACAACTGGGGCCGTCAGGTATAGTCGCAAAGGAAACAGGGTTTAGGGTTTAGGATTTAGGGTTTAGGGTTCCCATTTTTAGGGTTCATTTAGTCCCAAAGGAAGGGGGATGTTAATGAACAGGAGGCAGGGAAGTTGACTTGAAGTTCGCTTTTTGAAGTCGCCGCGCATATTGGCCTCCCTTTGAGCACGAGATGAACCTTCAAAGGGCTTGTGGTCCATAAGCCTGACTAGGGATTCTAGTAGCACAGGGTATATCTTTGTGGTACTTTACTATAACTTTAGATCTTTACCTTTTTGGGGTTTATTGGGTTTTTTTTAATAAGGTAGCTAAAAGTTTGATTTTTAGCTACCCTCCTAAGTGCAGCCAAGTATATGATCCCAACGTTAGGTTCATTTCGTTCCGAAGGCTGGAATATCTGAACAAGTCGGCCTGCAGACGTGATCCTTGCCTAAGAAGGCGCGGTTGGAAACCCCAACCCTAAACCCTAAACCCTAAACCCTAAACCCTAAACCCTAAACCCTAAACCCTAAACCCTAAACCCTAAACCCTAAACCCTAAACCCTAAACCCTAAACCCTAAACCCTACACCCTAAACCCTAAACCCTAAACCCTAAACCCTAGTCAGGGATTCGATCTTCTAAATGGCAAGGAGGATGCGCCTGCGGAGACCGGTGCCAAGGTGGTACACTGACCTACCTAAGTCACAGGGGCTCAGAGCATGTTGGGGTCATTTAGGGTTTAGGCTTTAGGCTTTAGGCTTTAGGGCCGAACCCAAGATGTGCAGTCGTAATAGTGCAGGGCCTCTTTGGGGGAGGGGGGGGGGACGTGGTGGGTGTAGGTGTTTCTTACAGTTGCATGGGCCCTTCATATGGTCCCCTACCTTGTGTGGGCCCCGAACTTGTGTAGGGTATATAGGGGGTGCATAATGGGCCCCCGTTTACGGGCCCATACTTTGGGACCATGTAACCACTTGGAGGTACTTAGTAACCCAATCAATTCTGTACTTATTACCCAATTATAACCCTATTAGGGTACTTAAGGGGCCTCTGAGTGGGTTATAACTACACTTTTCATTGGGTTATAGGTACCCTGAACTCCAAGTACCATTAGATTCTTGTTTTGAGGTTTAGCTTGGGCTTTGGTTGCTCCGAGACCACAGATGGAATTCCCCATAGCAAGTGCTCAAGAAGTAGAAGCCCTAAACGCTTAACCCTAAACCATGTGACTGCTGTAGGGCTCTAATTTTCAAGGCCGTTCCTTTAGCTTTGCCAATCTGTTCGCACTGACGTGGTCTGCACGACTGTGCCCAGCGGTTGAGAGATGCGGGCCAGGCAAAAAGGGTCGCAGATGCAGAGTGAGGGCATTATCCTTAAATAGGTTCCCTTAAAGTACATAAGGGGCCTTAGTTTGGGGGAATATTCTAGTATATTTATACAAGGACCATAAGAAAAATCCTGGTAATGGATGAGAATGGGGTTTGAGGGGGTTGTTAGTACATTTATAAAGGGGCCTAGCAATTCTTCCGACCCATATTTGGGGGCTTACGAAAATAGTGAACCCCCAAAATGGACCCCAAGTAGTAGGCTTCCCTGAGAATAAGGATCCCAATATGGCACCCCTAATTTCGGAAACCCCCATATTCGTGCCCCTGCTAGGGTACCTTCTACAATGCTGCTCTTAAATTCAGGGCACCCCGAAAGAAATCATCACGTAGAAACCTTCAACCCTGAACCCTGAACCCTAAACCCTAAAGCCTATTGCCCTAAGCCCTAAACCCTGAGTAAGTTTAGTGTCCCTCATCGCCTGGCCTGGCCCGCGCGAAGACAGGCAGGCGGAGTCCGATCCCAGGTTAGGGGCCTTTTGAACCGCTGCTTCTTGCGTTTCTAGCAGGGAAGAGGGTCTAGGGTTTAGGGTTTAGGGTTTAGGGTTTAGGGTTAGGGTTTGGGTTTTGGGGTTTTAGGATTTATCTGGTATGTTCTAGTATACTGCAGCATATTCTGGTGTATTGCCCTCCTTAGCGTGTTCTTTCTCGTTTACCAAAAAAGGCCCGAAAAAACACTAAAACCTAAACCCGAAACCCTAAACCCTAAACCCCTTTTCAACAAAAGACCCAAAATCCTGGCAAGCCTCCGATTTGCAGTCTTCGGAGCAATTTGTTTATCGTCGAGGCGGCCCTTAGACACAAGCAGACAGGGAGTGACTCCTGAATTGTGCAAAATCAGGCCCGAAAACCCGAAAACCTTAACGTTCAGGGTTTAGGGTTCAGGGTTTAGGGTTGAGGGTTTAGGGTTTTGGGGTTTAGGGATATGGCTACGACGGCCCTTAAACTAAAGAGTAGCATTGTAAGGGCGCCCGCTCCCAACTCTGTGCTGGAGGCACGGTGAGTCTGTTCAGGAGCCCCGGAGGGGATCCCACTTTGGGGGGGGGGGGGGGGGGGGGGGGTGGGGGACCTCATATCAGAAGGCTTTAGGGTTTAGGGTTTAGGGTTTGGGGTTTAGGGTTTAGGGTTTAGTGTTTAGGCTTAGACTCATAAGTTCTTTTCTTGTAGATTAGTCATAGGGTACCAATGACTCACAAAGAGTAGGTTAGTTAGGGTACTCAAAGGCCAGTAACTCAGCTCGACCGCTGAGCTTTCTGAAGAAGCTGCCGATGTTTTCCCGGCATGTTCGGGGCATCCCCTTTTCGCAACCCTATGAGGCTAAAACCCTGAAACCCTAGCCACCCTAAACCCTAAACCCCGTTGGCAGAAGAGCTGCTTCCCCGGCACATGCAAAGACCAAGAAGACCGAATGCGCTTCCCGCCGCGCGCGAGTGAAGCTGCGATGGCAAACTGACAAACACTTCCGTAATTTTGAACCTTAAACTGGGGTTTAGGGTGTAGGGGGTTTAGTAAGACCTTACCAGCACTACTGCCTGAGGCCTATTTATGCTCAGACACGCCTTAAATTGGTAAGTTCAGGGCCTAGGGCTTGAAACCATTCGGCATTGGGGTTTAGGGTTCAGAGTTTAGGCTTTTAGATTTATCATCTTGGAAGATCTTGGGCGGGCGGTTCTCTCATTGGCACATGCAGCCTGCGGACCCTTGGTGAAGCTGCTGCTTTCTTCCGGTGGTTTCTGGGGCCGCGTGTTAGGTGTCAAGGTGTAGGGAGTCGGGTTGGGAAGCTCACTCCTCTTTGCTCCTTTATTACGAACCCTTAACTGTAAACCCTAAACCCCAAAACTGATTCGGGCGTGAAGTCGTCATGGTAAAGTAACCCTCAGGGTCCAGAAAACAAAGCTATGCTACCTATCCACCCTATAGTACGCTTCTGATCACTTCGGAGCCATCTAGTGTTGAGGGTTGAGGGTTGAGGGTTTAGGGTTTAGGGTTTAGGGTTTAGGGTTTGGGGTTTAGGCGGTTTAGGGTTAAAATGTAGGGTTTACCCTACACCCATGGACGGCGAGGCAAGTGGTGGGATGCGCTGGGCAAGGTGAAGGCGCGCTGTGAACGATTTTGGGGGTTTACGAAACTCAGGGGCCCCTACGCAGAGAGCCATATACCCCTTGGTAGGTTTAGGGTTTAGGGTTTAGGGTTTAGGGTTTAGGGTTTAGGGTTTAGGGTTTAGGGTTTAGGGTTTAGGGTTTAGGGTTTAGGGTTTAGGGTTTCTTAAACCATATAAGGTAGCTAAGAGGCATTGGGCTCTTTGGGTAAAATAGACCCCCCCAAATAGTAGGATCCCCTTGTAGTAGGGACCCCAGTAAGGTACTCCTAATCCCTACTATCGCAAACCCCCACTTGGACTGCAAGTCTGAAGTTTAGTGTTTAGGGACTGAGAGCCTTGTAGTTCTACTACGTAGGACCCGGAGTGGTACCCACATAGGGTTGTTAGGGCGTTAGGGTTATTTAGGGTTTAGGACTAGGGCCCAGAGTAGTAGAACCCAACCTATTTAGTGCCCTATAAACCTGCTTATACTGTAGCTTCTTTTTGGGGAGGGTTGACACCTCCTTGTGAGTTTCCCCAAGTGCCGCCCAAAACCCTAAACTCCAAACTGTACCTACCGTTATTGGGATATTGCTCGGTCGTGCCGTCAACCCGGCGCTTTATTTTATGGTGATAAGGGTTTAGGGTTTCGGGTTCAGGGATTTGTAGGGTTGGGTTTACATGTCACTGGCCTGTGACCTGAACCCAGACTCAATGCGGCATGCTTTGTCACACACCGTGCTGTCCGCAAGAAAGCCCTGCTCCTGAAAGCTTGTTTTTTGACTTACTCCAGCCATAGATATACGTATGCAGATTGGGATGTTCCCCCTTGTAATACTAACAGCCCTTAATAAGGAGTATTGTACCCCCTATCCTAGTCCCTCTCAAGGACGGTGCGTGTCAGGGGGAGCACCCTGAACCCTAAACCCTAAACCCTGGACCCTAAACCCTAAACCCTAAACCGTTATAAACCCTAAACCCTAAACCCTAAACCCTAAACCCTCTAAGGGCCCATACCCTAAACCGATGTAGCATGCATGCGCAGAGTTCTGCAGCATCGCCGGACGCGGGCCTGCTTGGAGGTTCATGGTACTTACGAACCAGATATAACTTATGACTGTACTTCTGAGGCCAATGGCTTTGGGGTTTAGGGTTTAGGGTTTTAGGGTTTAGGGTTTAGGGTTTAGGGTTTAGGGTTTAGGGGTACTTTTAACTGTACTTATAACCATATTCGGGCACTTAAGGGGCGCATAAGGGGGTTATAAGTACAGTGAATAATGGTTCATAAGTACCCCTAAACCCGAAACCCGAAACAGTAAACCCGAAACCCTAAACCCTAAACCCTAAGCACCATGAACCTCCAAGTGGAGGAGCTCAATGACCAGCACCAGCTGCCCATGACGCCCCTGGTGCTCAGCTCCTACTTCACGGCCTTGGCGAGGTCGGCGTTTAGGGTTTAGGGTTTAGGGTTTAGCGTTTAGGGTTTAGGGTTTAGGGTTTAGGGTTTAGGGTTTAGGGTTTAGGGTTTAGGGTTTAGGGTTTAGGGTTTAGGGTTTAGGGTTTAGGGGGTCTAGGTTTAGGGCGTAGTGTTTAGGGCGTAGGGCTGAGTTTCTCCAGGTTTTCTAATCCAGCCTCGCCCACAGGGTTTCTCAACAGTGTGTTCTCAGTGCCCCCAAGAGGCTTTAGGCTTTAGGGTTTAGGATTAGGGTTTGGGGTTTACAAGCTTTAGGGTTTAGGGTTTAAAGTTTAGGGTTTAGGATGTAGGGCTGTCATAGCTGGGTTTCTTACAGGTTCCCAGAAGCATCCAACCAGAATATCGCAGCCATCATTCACAGAGATCTCAGGAGAAAGAAAACCCGCAAAACCCAATGACTCTCTAGCCATGAAAACTCATAAGTCTAGATGCTATTGAGAATACACCATATAATCCCTGCATTTTGGAAATAACCCACAGTTTTCAACGCCCCACCCCATATATTCTCGATCTACTACAGCACATTGTACCGCACTATAAGATGCGCTGTTCCCCCAATTTCAGCCCCCAAGGCCCTTAAAGCAACTCTAAACCGAAGTCCCTTGAAGCCCCCCCCCCCCCCCAAACCCTAAACCCTAAGCCCTAAACCCTAAGCCCTAAGCCCTAAACCCTAAGCCCTAAACCCTAGGCTGCGTTGAGGGGGGTATGGCAGCGTCTGTCAGGTGCGCGAATGCCGAGGACGGAGTCCTCAACGTGCCAATACGCCGAAGAGTGGCTCTCCGGTGCGCGCAGGCCCCCAAAACCCTAAACCCTAAACCCTAAGCCCTAAACCCTAAACCCTAAACCCTAGGGTTGGAACCATGGGCCCCTAGTATGGTAAGTATGGGCCCTTATTCTGTATAGTGTATATAGAGGTTCTAGACGGGGGACCCAAATGAAGGGCCGATACTTCGGAGCCCCTAAAGACCCTAAACCCTAAAAGAGAGGGCGGAGACCAAGAGAGCCCCACATACCGAATCCCCAGACCTCTGGAATCCAGGCATTACAGGCTTCAAGGCGTGTAGCGTAGTTTGGGGGGCGTTCCCCGAAAAAAACAGGTGGCGCAGGGTTTTCCTGCTTGCTTCATGATCAGGATCAGGACCCCCAACATAGTTTAAGGCATCACCCTAAGGGTCCATGTACCTAATTATTATGTACTCGGGCCCTAAATCGGAGGTACTTGAAGGCCCAATTATTCCCTACTTGGGTACATGGACCATTAGGGTAACCCTCAATTAACTCCGCGGTTTTGGGGTTCAGGTGACATGTTCCCCCTTCTACGAACAGTCCTTCATAGGGATTCCAGTATCCGCTATTATAATCCCTACTAAGGACTGCTCGTATAAAGGGGGAACATCCCAAGGTTTAGGGCTTCGCATCAGGGGCATAAAGCTCTCTTTGAGACCCCCACCCCCCCCGCAACTAAGTTCGTGCTGGTTGGGGCTGCTAGAGCTCACAAGGGTTGAAGTCTGAGCGAGCCTGTTACTTAGGGCTTCGGGTTTAGGGCTGAGTTTAAGGGTTTAGGATTAAGGGTTCAGAGCGAGCCTGTTACTTAGGGCTTCGGGTTTAGGGCTGAGTTTGAGGTTCAGGGTTTAGGTTCAGGGGCCTTTTTCTGGGTTAAGCTTTGGGGTCACACACCCCCCGCCCCCCCCCCCGCCCTAATCACTGGGTAGACTAGAAGGACTTCAGGTTCGGACCCAGAGTAGGCCCTGACTCCCTCTTTTTAGGGTTCAGGATCCCTTATAAGGGCCCGTTAAAGCAACAAGGGCACCCTTTCTTATTCCTAGGTTTCTCCTGGGTCTGGCCCTAAACCCTAAACCCTAAACCCTAAACCCTAAACCCCAAACCCCAAACCCCAAACCCTAAACCCCAAACCCTGCACCTGTGATGCCCTGTGGAGGAGGCCTGGGATTCCCACGGCCGGGATGTTTACATGCGTGACGAAGTGCTCGTCAACGGCATCCTCCATGCCTCCCCGCGGAGTTAGGGTTTAGGGTTTAGGGTTTAGGGTTTAGGGTTTAGGGTTTAGGGTTTAGGGTTTAGGGTTTAGGGTTTAGGGTTTAGGGTTTAGGGTTTAGGGTTCAGATTCAGGGTTCAGGGTTCAGGGATCAGGGTTTAGGGTTCAGGGTTCAGGGTTTGGGATTTAGGGTTTAGGGTTTAGGGTCTAGGTGAGCCCTAAACCCCAATCTGTTGGAAGCATTTGCAAAGGAAGGGTCTGGGCTGGTAGGAATCTCCCCAAAGCAGGGTGGGTACCCTCGAATCCGTATGAGAGGAAGCCGCGTTGTGAGAAATACCCATTTAGGGTTTAGGGTTTAGGGTTTAGGGTTTAGGTTTTAGGGTTTAGGGTTTAGGGTTTAGGGATACCCGTTTGGATTCGGGGGAAGGGAGAATGGGGAGGGCTTTGGGGCAAAGATCGGAGGCATGACCACGAAGTCCCTAAACCCTAAACCCTAAACCCTAAACCCTAAACCCTAAACCCTAAACCCTAAACCCTAAACCCTAAACCCTAAACCCTAAACCCACGTCTTTCGGGCTTGGACTCCCATGTCCTCGTTCCCTTCGGCGTCCACGGATCTTTGGAGCTCACGGCTTCGGGTTTAGGGTTAGGGTTTAGGGTGTAGGGTTTGGGTTTAGGGTTTAGGGTTTAGGGTTTAGGGTTTTGGGTTTAGGGTTTAGGGTTTAGGGTTTTAGGGTTTTAGGGTTTTAGGGTTTTAGGGTTTTAGGGTTTTAGGGTTTTAGGGTTTAGGGTTTAGGGTTTACACTGTCCCTGCCGCATCCGGGCATTTGGACCTTTCTCATGCGGGGGAATTCCATCTTTGTCCGACATGCGGATGCCAAACCGCAAGGTGGGAAGCGCGCATGAAAAACACAGGCTTTATCAAGCGCTGGCACCGATGCGTTCGGTTTCCAGCATGCGATTTTGCCTACGACCCCGAGCAGGGGGTGCTGCCTCCCAAGCCAAGGACGAGCGATGACCAGGAAGAGCCTCCACAGGCAAAGCGAATCAACGCCAAAGTCAAGATACACCCTAAACCCCAAACCCTAAACCCGAAACCCTAATTAAACCTTAATCCTAAACCCTAAACCCTAAACCCTATACCCTCAACCCTAAACCCTAAACCCTAAACCCTAAACCCCAAACCGCCTCGGCAGCCTGAGGTTTGCCTCAGCTCGCGGCAAGCGGAGGGCCTTGACTGGGCCGAGGCCCTTTGGCGCTGGGGCATGCAGGCCCCTGTGGGATGGCGGGCCTTTCAGAGGCTTTCGGGATTTAGGGTTTAGGGTTTAAGGTTTATAGGGTTTAGGGTTTGGGGTTTAGGGTTTGGGGTTTAGGGTTTAGGGTTTAGGGTTTATAGGGTCTTGGGTTGCAGAGGCTTTCGGGATTTAGGGGGTTTGGGTGTCGGGGTTTAGGGGTTTGGGATGTCGGGGTTTGGGCAGAAAGAAAGTTTCAATGGCCAGGCAGCAGGTGTCATTGCCCTCTGTTGCGGAGAGAAGAGTTCCGTACTGTCCAGACCAGCATCGGGCATAGCTAGCATAGCTGGGCTGCCTAAACGAGCGCGTCTACGGCAGGTACAGAACCACCACCCTACCCTAAACCCTAAACCCTAAACCTTAACTACCCTAAACCCAGATCATCTCAAGCCCGAAGCTTTAAACACTGAACCCTAAACCCGAAATCCTTTCCTAAGCTTCTCCCGCCCCCCAACCCCCGACCCCATCTCCTTCCCGGTTCCCTAATGCTCCCTACTAGGCTTCCCTAAGGTTGCCAAGCTACCTACCTCTCTTGAGCCCTCCTCCCTTAGCAACCCTATAACTAAAGGGCCGAGGACCCTAAGAAGGCACCGCTTCCAGGTTTAGTGTGGGAGACGAGAAAAAGCATGCCAACAAAGCATGGTTGTTCAAGGACCCAAAGCTAGCCACGTCACCTGTTCTGCTGAATTGGGCCCTAAACCGGGGCCCTGAATCCCAAACCCTAAACTCTGAACCCTGAACCCTAAACCCTGAACCCTACACCCTAAACCCTAAACCCTAAACCCTAAACCCTAAACCCTAAACCCTAAACCCTAAACCCTAAACCCTAAACCCTAAACCCTAAACTGCTGGTGTGCTCACGTTTTTCCGAGAAGAAGGTCATGCATGTCGCTGTGAAGCGGCCCAAGCCCGGTGAAGGGCAAACAACACATGGCCCGGTGAGGGCGCACGCAGTTTTTACATGCACAAGGCATCGCAGGTATAGCACCTGAACGAGTAAGACCAAGGATTTCGTGTCGTTGCTGTTGTGGAAAAGGAAATTCGAGAGTGAGAGCTCTACATGCCATGGCCAACCCTGCAGATTCCATGCCTCCTGGGACCTCCAACCAGGAGGTTATGAGCCCAAGTGGTGCTCGCCCTACTTCGCCGAGAATGACAACAACAGCTGCGGGGCCCGAGAGGGGCCAACCGGGGGTCGTAAGACCAGCTTTGGATGGTGGAGAGGCTCATGGAGCCCAACCGGAGGCCGTAAGGCCGGATGGTGCGCTGGAAGCTGGCGGCACTGGTGTGGCTGGAAGTGTGGATGGAGCAATGGTTTCTGGAGATAGCATGGACTCTGGGCATGGTACAAGTGGTCAAGTGGCAAGAGTTCAGGCCTTGGCGCTAGCCTCTGGAGCGGTGGTTGCAGGTGGCATGCAAGCTGTGGTGGCCTCAACCTCAATGACGAGGGAGGTGGAGCCGGCCGGTGAAGCTGGGGACATGGGCATGCTGCGTGATGGCCTGAATAGTGGAGGGCATCAACAACCTGGAGGTTTCAGCTGGAATGCGCAAGGCAGTCAGATGGGAAGAGAGGCACAACCGCGTGGTGCGATGCCGACCTGGGTTTCTCGCCTGGGAGCTTTCTTCCAGGCTATGGGGCAGTCACAGCAGGTGACACCCCCGGAGTGGATGCCGAGTCCCTTTCCGTCGCCTATGACGAGACCGTCGAGATCGCAGAGGGCATTGGAGTCACCTATGTCGCATGGGGAACGGGATGAGGCATCGAGGACGCCTTTGTTTGATGATGAGCAGAGGCAACAGATGAGGGCAATGGAGCAGCGGGCTCCACTGCTGTATGGTGCCACCGGGGTGGGACCGAGGCCTATGGATGGTGGTGGCAGTTCTGGAGGAAGCACCTATGAAGCGGTGAAGGAAGAAGTGCGTCAGCAGCTACAAGGACAACTGCAAGGGATGATGAGGGAGTTGGAAGAGTCGAGAAGGGAAGCAAGTAGCTTGAGAGAAGAGATGGGAAGGATGCAATTGGAGCGAGAACGCATGGGAGAAGGGCAGTGGCCACATGCAGCAAGGTCTCGTCCTGGGCAGGGATGGGGCCAACACCTGTGGAATGGTCTGGTGGGGGCCTTGCCGGGTCCGTCGGGCCAACTTGGGCCACGAGGCAATCCTGGTGCGCTACATCCAGTTCAACAAGGAGCTTTCCCCGAATCTCAAGGCAATCCTGGTCCGCTACCTCCAGTTCAGCAAGGAGCTTTCCCCGAATCTCAAGGCAATCCTGGTCCGCTACCTCCAGTTCAACAAGGAGCTTCCACCGAATCTCGAGGCAATCCTGGTCCGCTACCTGGGGGAAGTTTAGATGGTTTACGTCCAGTTCAACAAGGAGCTTCCACCGAATCTCGAGGCAATCCTGGTCCGCTACCTGGGGGAAGTTTAGATGGTTTACGTCCAGTTCAGCAAGGAGCTTCCACCGAATCTCGAGGCAATCCTGGTCCGCTACCTGGTCGTTTTTTGAATGGTCAGAGTGACGCAGCAGGAGGTCGTTTTGGCTTTATGCCATCTGGTCAGAGTGACGCAGCAGGAGGTCAAGAGCAGCCGTTGGTCTATCCACGAGGTCCACCACAAGTTCTGGGAGGGCACCTTAGTCAATCAGGAGGTGCTGTGCAAGCAAGACAACCGCCCGCTGGGGCATCTGCAGAAGCGCCGCCGGGGTCGGGAGGAGAAAGGCAACAGCCGTCAATTGGTCCTGGAGGTGATCCCATGAGCAGGCTGTTGGAGGGTTTGGAGCGGGTGATTACGAAGTCCCAAAGGACCGAAGACGTGCACAAGCCGGTGGGGGACATTCCGATGCTTCCCGCCTTGAGTGATAGTGCTAGCGTGGACTTTGGGGACTGGCTCCACTGCCTGGAGCACGCTATGGGAGACCTCTCAACTTCGTCGGCGGAATGGTGGCAGGAGGTAAAGGATTGTGCCAAGGCGTACTATGACTCCTACCAGAAGGCAGATCACTTCAATCGGCTCAACCTGGCACCTTTGGCTTCCCCTGTGCTGCAGGAGGCAAGGTGGCAGCGCGTTGATCGGAGGGCGGCCACGCTCTTGTTGGCATCGACGCCTGAGGACATCAGGCGGGAACTTGTGGCGTCGAGAGTGAGATCTTCGCTGGAAATCCTGAGCCGTTTGATGGTGTTGTACCGCCCGGGATCTGTGATGGAGAAGAGTTCTTTGCTGCGCCATTTGGAGTCGCCGCCAGCGACAAGTACTGCAGCTGAGGCCGTGGATGGTCTGCGCTTGTGGTGGAGGTACTTCCAGAGGGCCAAGGATTTGGGGGTCGTGATACCAGACCCGTCGGTGCTCCTCCGAGGTATCGACGTCTTGGTGAAGAAGCCGCTGTTGGACCACCATGAGGTGGCCTTTCGTATGAACCTGGTCCGCTACCAACTGAAGGTCGACTTCGTGCCGGTGGAGGACAACGTGAAGGCGGTGCATAAGGCTCTCCTGGCGGAGTTTGAGCAGCTGGCCTCCAGAAAACCAAAGGGGGTGCCGGGCAACAACTCGCCATCGACCACGCCTAACAGTCCTCAGGCCAGACTGAAGGGTCTTACAGGTGGGGCAGCCAACAACCAACCCAAGGGGGAGAGTTCTCAAAAACCCTGCAAGTTCTTTGGTGTTACGGATGGTGGGTGTAGACGTGGAAAGGCATGCCGGTTTGTCCATAGTTGGCCGGACCGGGATGCAAAGAGAGAACGGTGCTGGAACTGTGGTGGGAAGGGCCATCAATCGAAGGCGTGTCCTACAAGGCCGGCGGAAGGTACCACTACGACTGCGACGGCTTCTACACCTACCACTCCGATGGCGGCGCAAGTGCAGGCGAAGCCGATGCAACCAGAGACCCAGAGGACGATCAAGGCGGACGATGTGGCCACGGTGATATCGGAGGCGAGTACGATGACGTCGTCTCCAATGGCAACGAGAACTACGCTCGATGATCCTATACCTGGCACGCCTATGGACATGCAGCAGATGTTGGAGAACGCGCAGAGAATGGTCAAGTCCTTGATGGAGCACAGTGCCACGATGAAGGTGATGCGTATCACCTCGGCTGAGAGTGAGGAGGTGCGAAGAGCTCAGGCCCTTGGAATGTTGCCAGCAGTTAGCAAAATGGGGCTGTTGGATAGTGGGGCCACTCATGCACTACGACCGGGCACTGTGGAGGAGAAGAAGAAGGCCGCGAAGGTGGAAGTTGCGCTGGCCGGGGACACCAAGATTGAGTTGCCTCAGTCGGACAAGGGAACGATCTTGGGGGACAACCAAGCTCAACCAATTGTGCCCCTTGGAACCCTTGTTAGACAGCTGGGGTATGAGTTCGTCTGGAACGCGCGCGGATGTAGATTGAGACACCCCAGCCGACCTGAAGTACAAGTCTACACGCGGTCGTCGTGCCCGGAAGTCCGAGAGTGTGATGCTCTGAGGCTCATTGCGAAGTTGGAGGGCACCAAGGCCGATGAGGCGCTGAGGACCATGCAGGAGCTGGAGACGTCGATCAAGGTGGCAAGGTCGCATGAGGGAAGGAACTGGGCGGATTTCTTGAAGGACTACGTCGTAACGGGGGATCCCTCTGATGGTCTGCGAGCCGTTCTGAGTGCGGAGTTCATGTCAGACGTGCCGTTTGAGGACAAGATCCGGATCTTTGAGAAGGTCCCGCAGAGCAACGAGGAGGCCTGGAAGTTGATGAAGTCGCTCCCATTGAATCGCGCAAGACGGAGATCCTTGTGGGCAAGCCGCCGATGGATTGTGCACTTGTTCTCCGGGAAAGGGGAATCCTCAGATCCGATCAAGACCTTGACTGGGTGCAGGGTTCAGGGTCCACGAGGTGAAACACGTGAGGCATCTATGGCAGAAGTGCTGGAGATTGACCTTACCCAGTCCAAATCGTGGGACATCGCAACCAACGGCGGCATCTTCGCGCTGCTCTTGTGGGCGGCCTCGCAGGGGAAGATACATGCCATTGTGGGGGGACCGCCTTGCAGGACCTTTTCCCTTCTACGACATCGCGAACTGCAGGGGCGTAACAATGCACCACGGCCGGTGAGGTCGGCGCAACATCTTTGGGGTCTTCCTGGGCAACTGACAAGGGATGAAGAAGCACTGGTGAGAGGTGACAACAACCTGATCTTGCGCATGGTGTGGCTGTGGCTGGTCGCAGAAGCAGGCTTGGACATGTGTTACCCGAGAAGGGATAGGGGTCCGGCAGTGGCGTTTGGCATGAAACATCCCGACGACCCGCGCGAGTTCTTGCAGCCCGGAGCAGTGTCCAATGAGATCATGGAGAAGTGTGCGTCGTTTTGGAGAACGAAGTTGGTCGAGCACATGAAGAACAACGGCATGCACATGTACCGGTTCGATCAAGGCGCACTTGGGCATCCTCAAAAGAAACCGACGGGGTTGCTAACTACCATGGAGTTGGACGAGATCAGTGGCTTGAAGGATACGAGGCGCGAATGGCCGGAACCCGAGAACTCGAAGGACATGGCTTCTTGGGCTCCGGGACTACGAGAGGCACTGGCGAAGGGGATCCGTAGATGGGCATGGAGAGGCGAAATCTCTGTGGCGATGAACACCTTCACCCCGAAGCAGCTGGAAGAATGGCGACGTCACGTTGAAGCGGGGCATTGGCCGTTTAGGAGAGATTGCTCGGTATGCTTGTCGGCGGCGGGAACGGGGCGGCCGGCGAGAAGGGTGCTTCACAGGGATGCCTACGTCTTGAGCCTGGACATTGGTGGCGCATTTGCTGAAAAGGGAATAGACGAGCGGAATGACAATGGGAGGGCCAGCAAGTACAAGTTCGTTTTGGCCGCTACCTATGTGTTCCCGAAGGCCTTTGATGTGATCTCCAAGGACATGCCAATACCTGATGACATTGATGAGTACCTGGGCCAGGAGGAGGTGGAGGAAGAAGGTCCTGAACCAGAAGCAGCTGAAGAGGAGGTGGAAAGGAAGGAGGACAAGGACCATGAGGAGGAATGGAAGAGACTGGTGGGCGACTTGAACAAGCCCCAAGAATTTCAGGTCCTTAGGTTCGCAATACCTCTCGCCAAGCACAAGGGTGCGGACATCCTCGCGGCGGTCCAGGACCTCTACATCTACCTCAGGGCCAATGGGTTTCCACTGGCCAGGATACACTCTGACAGGGCACGTGAGTTCAGGACTAAGCAACTGCGAAAGTGGTGCCGGGAGCGGGACATCTACCAGACCTACACGGAGGGTTTGGCCCCGACGCAGAACGCCATGGCGGAGAATCAGGTGAAGTGGCTGAAGGCTCGGGCACGTGTGTTGCTCACGGCTTCCGGCTTGAACAAGAAGTACTGGCCCTGTGCAATGAAGCATGCGTGTGCAGCCCACAACAATCGTCAGCTTGGAAAGACAATGACGCCGATTCAGTTCGGGTCCCAAGTGATGGTGAAGACAAAAAAGGATGTGGGGCCTTTCGACCCAAGGTGGGAGGAGGCAGTGTACCTGGGTCCGGCCGATGATGTGCGTGAAGGGCATGTACTTGAACTGGCGGATGGAACCTGGCACAGAACGTTGCACATGAGAGTGGTTCGGGAAGATGAAGTACCCTCTGGTGGAGATGAACCATGGGTGGCAGATCGCGTAGATCCAGGACGGCGAGTTCGTGGAAAGAGGCGATTGGAAGATCCAGATGGCCCGGGAGTACGTGTGCTACAAGAAGGGCAAGAAGATGGAGACGAGGAGATCGCGGAGCAAAGGGCCCACGACAAACTTGAATATAACAAGTACGAGGACGAGGATGCGCTGGAGATCGTCCGAGCACTTCAGTTGACAAGTGGTCCGAAAAGGAGGGGGACACAGGGCTTTGATTGGTGTGGAAGTTGGAGCACGGGGGCCTACGTCCACGGAGGAGTCTGGGGCGTGCAAACCAACACGACCAAGTTCCCAAAGGTCACCCGTTTCCTCACCACCTTTCTCAGGAACAAGATGAAGGAGCCAATGCCTTTCGGAACCATCGTCGTGAACGTGAACCAGGAGCTACTACCTCATCGTGACCTACACAACGAGCGAGAGTTCGCGAACTCGGTGTACGGCATGGGTGACTTTTCTGGAGGAGAAGTGTGGGAGCAGACGTACCTGGAAGAAAACACGGCGCTGGATGTGTACAGGGCAACACCCAAGGGATTGGTGCGTGGAAGAACTCTGGACGTGAAGGGCAAGATCCAAGCTCTGTGGGCTCACAGGTGGCACGCGACGATGCCGTGGACAGGAACCCGAGTCACCGTGGTGGGCTACGTTCCAAGGAAGTTCAAGAATGTGGGATCTGAGAACTACAACCTCTTGCTGGACATGGGTTTCATGGTGCCTGTTGGGGCAGATGAGGAGGAGGAAGACGATGTTCAGGAGCCGCAGCAGAAAGTATTGCAGGGGAACGACATCGAGAAGGGTGGTGGTTGGAATGAAAGTGTTCATGTACCCGGGGGACATGTGGAGCTGGGAGTGCACTGGACGATGAAGTTTGTGCGTGAAGGGGATGGAGGCGAGGGTGAACTGAGAGCAACACCAACGTTCCCCGTCCAGGACCATGTTCGTGAAAGAGTACAAGAACGACTTCTATGGGCACGAGAACTGCTGGAGGAAGAAAGGGAGATATGGGAAAGACAAGAGAGGCAGACGGGCATTGTGGATGAGCATGTGAAGACCGTCATCGACAACCTGGAAGAGACCGTCGCCTACATGGAGCTCTATCTCATGCAGGACAACCAAGCTCATGTGGATGAAGTTCGCTTGAAAATGCTGCGTGTGAACAAGGTTTCGGTGGAGGAAGCGGTGACCCAGAATGTGGAGCAGCTGCTGCAAGGACTTGAAGGGCCCTTGGAAGTGGTGCACAACGTCAGCCTGCAGGAAGTAAGAGAGCACTTGACCGACTGGGTGCCGAGCATGAAGAAGGAGGTCGCGACGCTGGAGACATCCGGGACTTTGAGACCAATACCTTTGTCTCAGGCAAAGCGGCAATCTGAAGCGGGTGAGTTGATCTTGGTGCCGGGCAAAACTGTGTTCACGGTGAAGCCGCCGGAGGATGTGCATCAGAGCAAATACAAACGGAAAACCCGTTTCGTAATATGCGGGAATTTTGTCAAGGATGGTGACACCACGGAGCTCTACACCGCGAATGCAAAGGCCGAGAGTGTGAGATGTTCACTGGCGACTGCGGCGAGTCGAAACTGGGAAGCAGCTGGAACGGACATTAACAGCGCCTTCACCTTGACACCGATGACGGAGAGTGCTACGCAATACGCGGTGACGGCTCCGAAGATTCTGGTGGAAGCTGGTGTGGTGCGCCCGGGAACAGCGTACAAGGTGGATCGAGTCTTGTATGGCTTGCGAGAGGCTCCTCGTCTGTGGGGAATCTTTCGGGACAGGCGGATTCGCAACGCCCGCCTGACGGTGGATGGGCGCGACATGAAGTTCACGCAGCTTGAAACGGACGAGTCGGTGTGGCGTTTGCATCCGGTGGATGATCCACAGGAGACCATCGCGATGATGGTGGTTTATGTCGATGACGTGTTGTTCCTCGGCAAGCGGGCCCACATTGAGGAGATGTACTCATGGCTGGTGAATGGAACTGAGGAGGAGGGCGCTGGATGGAAATGCAGTCCGCTGGAGCTTGTGGGAAAGGACCCTGTGCGCTACCTGGGAATGGAGATACGCAGCAAGATGAAGGACGGAGGGATCGCCTATCACGTGTGCCAAGGGGGCTACATTGGAGATCTCTTGCGTGAGCATGGTGTGGAAACATGGACTCCGTCGTTGGTACCTGCAACCCGGGAGGCAATGCCACAGGTCCCCGAGCCGGAGGATGGAGCCGAGGAGGCAGAGCCGGATCCTTCGGCGGTGCATGCTGCTCAGAAACTGGCTGGAGAACTGTTATGGCTCAGTATGCGGACTCGACCTGACGTGAGCTTTGCTGTGGCTCATGTATGCAGTGCCGCTACCCGATGTCCTGAGGCTGCGCTGAAACTGGGGCGCATGGTGTTGCGCTATCTTCGTGACACCGTGGACCTCGGCTTGACCTACGATGGCACGGGACCGACTGTGCTGGCTTATTCAGACGCCAGCTATGCGCCGGGAGGCGGACGCAGCTTCGGATGTGCTGCGACGATGTTGCATGGAGGATTTGTGGCTTGGAGAATGGCGCGACAACCCGTGATATCTCTCTCGGTGGCGGAGGCGGAGTTGTATGAGGTCATCAATGCCTACCAGCAAGCCATGAGCATCAAGGAGTGGATCAAGGAGATTCATCCGAAGGTGGACGTCACCATGTTGATCGACAACCTGGCGGCACTGGGGCTCGCGTCAAGTTCCCCGGGAAGCTGGAAGACACGTCACCTTAGGATACGGGCGCGATTCCTGCGTCAGGAAACAGCGTCGGGGCGTCTGGAGCTGAAGCACTCCCCGGGGGAAGTGCAGGCGGCGGACATGGGAACGAAGGCAGTTCCTGCACCACGACTGCGTGATCTTCGTGTTCTTTGGAAGATGATGACAGTTGGAGAGTTCCTGGAGGGCCCGAAAGAGGTGATCCTGAACGGGGTCAAAGTGCCGGAGTCGGAGGTTCGCTTCAACCAGATGAGGATCATGATGATGTTGGTGGTATGTGCCTTGGTAAAGGGCACGCAGGGAGCAGAGCTGCCCCAGGAGCCTAAGAAGGACCCTCTGCCCTACGACGCTGGAATCGAGTTCTATGGCTTGATGGTGCTTTGTGGTGTGGCGATGATTGGAATCTGGGAGGTGATGAAGTGGTGCCTTGGAAGATGCTGTGGTAGTGATGAGGCTACAGTCCGAAGGGCCCGGAGACTTCTGCGAATCCGAGATCAGACAACGAGAGCCCTTCAAGAGGAGCTGATGGGATCGCGGGCGGAAGAGGTGCAGTCCTCGCCTCCTGTGAGTCAGGGTTCTCCTGTGGCTATGTCATCGTCGTCGTCAGCTACTGCGCCAACTACACGATTGGTGGAAAATGTGGAGCCAGCTCGGACAACCACGGCGGTTGCCGAGGAAACACAAGTGGGCCAAGTGCCCGACCCGCCTCGTACGAGGCAGAGCCCCGAGTACGACTTCGAGCTCTTCACAGGTGTCTTCTACAAGTCTGAACGTGGAGAAAAGGTGCACTTGTTCCACTGCCGTGGAATGAGGGAAGTCCGGTCGCGCGTGACGGAGTACCAGGTTTGTTCGTTTTGTTTGGAGCGCTACCCCTTGTACTACCGTAGACCTTTCAATGATGCTCTGCTACGCCGACATGATGGACATTGAGCACCCCGAATGAGACACCTAGTGGGCAGCGAGCCCACAAGGCGAGGAGGAGTGCTGGTGTGCTCACGTTTTTCCGAGAAGAAGGTCATGCATGTCGCTGTGAAGCGGCCCAAGCCCGGTGAAGGGCAAACAACACATGGCCCGGTGAGGGCGCACGCAGTTTTTACATGCACAAGGCATCGCAGGTATAGCACCTGAACGAGTAAGACCAAGGATTTCGTGTCGTTGCTGTTGTGGAAAAGGAAATTCGAGAGTGAGAGCTCTACATGCCATGGCCAACCCTGCAGATTCCATGCCTCCTGGGACCTCCAACCAGGACTAAACCCTAAACCCTAAACCCTAAACCCTGCAGGAAGGCGTACGCTTCAATGTTGTGCACTGCACCACGTATGCGACTGCCCTGGAGATGCACGACAAGCACTTGGAGGTGGGCACAATCCCTGGGTTCAGGGTTCAGGGTCCAGGGTTCAGGGTTTAGGGTTTAGGGTTTTAGAGTTTAGGGTTTAGGGTTTAGGGTTTAGGGCTTCGAAACCCGACACCGTGCAGCCTGACCACGGGACTCTGGTCAAGTGTCAGTTCCAACATATATCTCCGGACGTTGACATTCTGTGAGCTCTACACCGAGCCCTTCCACGTGTCTAGTAAGCTGGGGTGTCCAGCTGGCCTTGTTAGGGTTTAGGGTTTAGGGTTTAGGGTTCAGGGTTTAGGGTTTAGGGTTTAGGGTGTAGGGTTTAGGGTTTAGGGTTTAGGGTTTAGGGTTTAGGGTTTAGGGAGGCCTATAAGGGTACTGCTGGCAAAGGTGGACACGCTTCTGGACGAGGCCGCGAAAGGATTGTGGAGGCGTCCGGGGCTTAGGGCTCTTGGGAGCCCAGGAGTTTCCCCTTCCCCCTTTTTTGTGTTTCAAGGATCCCTTGTACAATACCCCTAAACCCTAAACCCTAAACCCTAAACCCTAAACCCTAAACCCTAAACCCTAAACCCTAAACCCTAAACCCTAAAACCCTAAACCCTAAACCCTAAACCCTTTCCCAGCGACCCTCCACGCTCAACCCTCTGAACTTGTGAGCCCATCTGTACCACAATGCTTCCCAAAAGGTTCCCCCTATTTACTCCTGATAAGGCCCTTATATTCCTACTGGCCCAAAACCCAACTTTTCAACTTTTGGGCTTCTTGTAAGGTAGCTTATTCTGAAAGTTTCAACTTTTATTTCCTTGGGTTTTGGGCCAGTAAGTATTCCGTAGAGGATCTTTAAAAGGGTTGTTCATGCCGTTGCTAGTTGCTCCCCTCTTTTTTTCATGCTGAATTGGTCACCGTTTTACTAGTAGCAGGTTCAATGCTTGTTTGTTCTTACTTCTTAGTCATGACCGAGTATTGCCAATTACTGATTGCGACATACGAAAATTGTGCTTTGCCAATTGTTAGGTGTTAGGGTGTTGGTTTTGAATTGCTGAAACACATTCCTAACCCAAAACCCTAAACCCTAAACCCCAAACCCTAAACCCTAAGCCCTAAACCCTAAACCACCTTTCTCTAAACCATGTTGTCTTTATCCCAGGTGTCGAAACCGTGTAAGGTTACAGGTTCTTTGACGGCTTGGAATCCTTCAAAGGGTTCCTTTTGGTTTTAGGGTTTAGGGTTTAGGGTTCAGGGTTCAGGGTTTCGGGTTTAGGGTTTAGGGTTTAGGGCTTGTACTCCTCGCCCCTACGGTTCTGCCATTGGGTTGCTAAACCCGATATGAACCCCAGACCTTGGGATGTTCCCTCTTATACTAGCAGTCCTTAATACGGATAAGAGCTCCTATAATGATCCCTATTCAGGACTGTTAGTATAACGCGGAACATCGCAACCCTAAACCCTAAACCCTAAACCCTAAACCCTAAACCCCAAACCCTAAAGCCTAAACCCTAAACCCTAAACCCTAAACCCTAAACCCTAAACCCTAAACCCTAAACCCTAAACCCTAAACCCTAAACCCTAAACCCTAAACCTCAACCACTCAAACCCTTCAGCTGCAGGCCGAACGAAGTGACCTTGGGCCTCGTGGCCGCAGTAGCTCCCGCACAACAGAGACGTTTTAGGTTTTATGGCTGTATAGTGTTTTGGGTTTAGGGTGTGGGGTTTAGGGTTTAGGGTGTGGGGTTTAGGGTTTAGGGTTGAGGGTTTAGGGTTTGGGTTTTGGGTTTTAGGTTTTATGGCTGTAGTTTAGTGTTTGTAGTGGCGCCGTTTCTTTGCTTGTGCGGGGGGGGTCATAAGTTCCTTATAAAGGCCTTCTGATTCCTAGGTCACTGGAGATCCCACTTGTTGAGTCCTGAGGGTTAAGCTTTTTGGGGGACATCCCATGATTCAGGGATTTATTTCTAGCATACATATTTGGGGCATAGGTACAGAGGTACCCCAATTTGGGGAAATACAGATTTTTAAGGTTTGCACTGTTCTGTTTGCTTTGGAAGCCACCAGGAGCTGGGATAAGCATACGTAAGCCATACACAGGGCTTAGGATTTGTGGTACCAGGGTGTCTTCTGTTCGATCGCCCCAGGTCTTCGGACCCTAAACCCTAAACCCCAAGCCCCAAACCCCAAACCCTAAACCATAAACCCTTACGACCTCAACAAACAGCAGGCTCGCTGCTCAACAGTGCTGCGGAGGGCCGCCACTGGCAGCGCGCGGAGCATCTTTGGGGCAGGCTCCGATTTTTCGTTTGCTGGGATATCCGGGGCTCGGGGTTTAGGGTTTGGGGTTTAGGGTTCAGGGTATAGGGTTTCGGGTTCAGGCTTTAGGGTTTAGGGTATAATTGGAGGGTTCCAGACTAGACAACCCTTTGCTAAGTAAAGTGTGAAGATTGCCAGAAGGGCCTCCCAGACACGTTCGTCCCTGCAAGTCCAGGAACCCCGAAACCCGTGAATTAGGGTTTAGGGTTTAGGGTTTATGGTTTAGGGAACCCTGAACCCCAAACCCTAAACCTTCAACCCTAAAACCCAAAAGCCACAAAACCTGATACGTCTCTGTCGTGCCTAAAACCCGGAACCCCAAACCCTAAATCCCCAAACCCTACAACCCTGAAGAACTAGAGGTTGGATGTTCCATCTTATACTAACAGTCCTTAATCGGGATTGTAATAGGGGGGGGGGGGTACGATAAGCCCCATTAAGGACTGTTAGTATAAGGGGGAACATCCCAACCCAAAACCCTGAAACCCTGAAGAGCTCGAAGCCTTCGGGCCCACCACCAGGGGCTTTCGATGATCTTGGGTTGTCTGGCCCTGGTGAGGCTTTTGGACTTGGGGTTGAGGTTTCGGGTTTAGGCCCTACAGGCCCTAATTAGGCCCTAAGCCCAAACCCTAAACATCCCTAAACCCACAAACTCCAACCCTAAACAAGCCCTGAAACCCTAAAAACCCTAAACCTGCAGACCTTCATGTCACCCAGCCACTGTTCCTCCTTAATTGGGCCCAGCCTGAGGAGCCAGGTCTTTTGACACATAAAAAACAAACTCTAAAGCCCGAAAACCAAACCTTGGCTACAAACCTACAAGCTTTAAAACCCTTAAACCCCTATAACCCTAAACCTGCAGGCCCTAAAACCCTTAAAATCAACCGAAAAAACCCTCAAACCTGGGATGTTCCCTTATACTAACAGTCCTTGATAGGGATGAAAGTACCCCCTTTATTACAATCCCTATTAAGGACTGTTAGTATCAAGGGGGGGAACATCCCAACCACAAAACCCTCAACCCTCAAACCCTAAACCCTCAACCCTAAACGCTAAACCCTAAACCCTAAACCCTGAACCCTGAACCCTGAACCCTAAATAAACCCTCAAACCCGCTTTGCACCTTCCAGGCTGACCGCTGAGCTCCGCGTGAAGCCCAGCACCTCTGAGCCAAACATAATATGCTCCTTATCGTACATGGAAGCTCCTTATTGCTAGTGATATGTATACATATCTATGTATACTCTGTACATGTATATGTGTATGTGTATATGTATATATGTATGGGTTAAAGCGTTGAAGGGTAGTCTCTGTGACAACTGGTATTTGGACTAGTATTTGGGCTAGTTTACAGTCTGAAACCCTAAACCCTGTCTGACTAAGTATCCCTGCGGATATAGAACTGCATGATATTGGAAATCATGAATTCAACATTTCGGCTCCTGTGATGGGTTCCACGGTTTAGGCTCTCGGGCTTCGGGTCTCGGGTCGTTTAGGGCTCAGGGTATTGGGTTTAGGGTTTAGGGTTTAGGGTTACAATGAGGGCATGTCTTGTTGGGTTGAAGGCCTCGAGCCGCCACTATTGGGGCCGCTGTGCAGTTCTGAATTAGGGTTTAGGGTTAGGGTTTGGGGGTCAGGGTTCAGGGTTTAGCGTTTAGGGTAAGGGTGTAGGGTGTAGGGTTTAGGGTTTAGGGTTTAGGGTTTAGGGTTTAGGGCTTAGGGTTTAGGGTTTAGGGTTTAGGGTTTAGGGTTTTGGGTTTAGGTTCAGGGTTTCGGGTTTAGGGTTTTAGGGTTTTAGGGTTTAGGGTTTAGGGTTTAGGGTTTTGGGGTTTAGGGTTTAGGGTTTAGGGTTTAGGGTTTAGGGCTGGGCCTATGCCAGGCAAAATCGCCTGGGCAGCGAGGGTCAAGGCGGGGTCACACATGCTGGGTGGCGCATGCCAGCTTGCCATCTGCAGTGACTGAAGGGGGTGGGTTTTGGAGTACTATACCTCAAAACCTCTTTTTTTTTGGTTCTGGGTTCCTATTATAGTTACTTATACCTGAAAGTATACACCTTTTTTTCCAGGGTCTACTCCCAAGGTGGGTGAAGGGTACCCCAAAGGCTCATGGTGCAGTCTTTTTTTAGTGTAGTCTACTAGAACCTCCTATACCTAACCCCCCCCAAAACAAACTACATTGGAGACTTCAGGTAGACTTCCTAAACGGTTTAGGGTTTGGGGTTTAGGGTTTAGGGTTTAGGGTTTAGGGTTTAGGGTTTAGGGTTTAGGGTTTAGGGTTTAGGGTTTAGGGTTTAGGGTTTACGGTTTACGGTTTACGGTTTAGGGTTTAGGGTTTAGGGTTTAGGGCCCTAAAGACTCATTAGACTTTGCACCCTAAACCCTAAACCCTAAGAGTTCCAGAAGTCTGAGAACCGCAAGGCAAACTTCCACAACCTACTGGGTTCCTACCTTACATCCCACCCATAAAGTAGGGTTCGGGTTTTGGGTTTAGGCTTCAGGCTTCCCCCCCTTGTGTAGTACCCATGAAGGAAAAGTAGAACGAGTCCGACATCGAAAAGTCGAACCCATGAAGGAAAGTAGGACGTGTCCAACATCGAAAAGTCGAAACATGAAATGCTTTCGGGCTTTCCAGTTTTGGGATCCGACCCCAAGTTTATGATGCCTCGGCAGGAGAGGACGCGCACAAGCTTTTCCCGTTGCACTGCACTCCTGAAATACAGCAGAGAAAGGGATCCGGATTCAGATAACTCGGCCAGCTTGCAGATACTAGTAGACATGTCTTTGTCCCTCAGGGTCGATGTAGTATATACTTGGACCCTCAAGCTACTAAACAGGAGCCCCTTTTCAGGCCCAAGTATATACTAGATGTGTACACGGACCCTTCAGGCCTTAAGGGATAGGGCTCAGGGGGTGTGAGGTGACCATGGCACCGCGGAGCATGCTTGCCCAAAGTTTACTCCCTCTAACCCTGACTATTTTGAACATCTGGGTAGCCCAGTGGCAGCCTTTTTCTTTTTTTGGGTTCAAGGTTCCATTACAAATTTTCTAAATTAACCGATCCCAAAAAGGGTGCCCTTATTGTAGTATGGTTACTGGGCTTCCAAGACATTGGTTTCGCTCGATGGACCTGAATCCACGACCCCAAACCCTAAACCCTCAAGGCCCATCCTGGACCCCAAGCCTCTAAACCCCAAGCCTATTGTTCTGCAAATTAGGGTCTGATAAACAAAAACCGGTTATAGGCTTCTTAGGTGACCTACTAAAAAGCAGGGCTTGTGGAAGGTCCGAACCCTAAACGCGAAACCCTAAGCCCTAAACCCTAAACCCTAAACCCTGGACCCTAAACCCTAAACCCTAAGCCCTAAACCCTAAACCCTAAACCCTACACCCTAAACCCCAAACCCCAAACCCCAAACCCCAGACCCCTAACCGAAAAGAAGGCTCACATCCTCTGCGGGCGGCCTCGCTCCTCAGCGGAGCTGGTGCGCGAGTGCATGGCCGGCGGAATCCAGCCTCTGGCTTGAATCCAAAAGCTGAAGGGGGTTTAGGGTTTAGGGTTTAGGGTTGAGGGTTTAGGGTTTAGGGTTTAGGGTTTAGGGTTGAGGGTTTAGGGCTTAGGGTTTAGGGTTTAGGGTTTAGGATTTAGGGCTTGTAGGTTTAGGGTTTAGGGTTCAGGGTTTAGGGTTTAGGGTTCAGGGTTTAGGGCCTGAATCTAAAGGCTGAAGGGAGTCTCTGGGGGAAGCCAAAATCTTGGAAACCCGTAAAAGGACAAATCGCGCTAGCAACCTTATGCGCAGGATTTTCTTTTGCAGGGTGAGGAGCCCTTGGAAGGGTGGGAGGGAGTCAGGCCCCACTCCCCTTCTTATAAGCAACCCAACTGCTTATAAGCAACACACAAAAAAAACAAGTAACATAACAACAAAAGAAAACAATATAAAAAAAAACTCTTGCACGCCACCCTCAGGATTCCAGGATGTGAGAAGTCTTGAATCCCTTTCCTGTAGATATTTAACACCCAATACTGTGTTTTCTGCATCAACTGGATTTAAAGAATGAAGTTTTTCAAGAATCCATGCGAAAGGGTTACAGGTACATGCATCCTAAACCCCCACCCTCTAGAGGTGGATTCTCGAGGGGGGTGGGGGTTCCCCATATCTACATATATATATATATACATATTTACATATACATATATTGGGTTTGTGTGTTTGTTTGTGTGTTTGTTTGTGTGTGTGTGGGTGGGTGGGTGGGTGGGTGGGTGGGTGGGTGGGTGGTGTGGATGTGTGTTGATGCGTAATTCGGCGTGTGTTGATCTCTGTGTTTTGATGTGGTGCGCCGATGTGCGTTGATGTGTGTTGATGTGTGTCAGGTATAACTATCCGTGTGTCTCTCCAAAGGTCCCGCAATCCAGCTTGCCATGTGTGCATGTGTGAGAGGAGAGTCGTGATGCCGACATGGAGGGTGAGACCAAGTTGGCAGAGGGTCGGGGGGGAGCGGGAGCCTTGACAAGCTAATTTGAAGCTGCTTTTGGAGGTGTGGGATGCTGTACTCCTCCTTCATGCAGCTCCAGGAGCCGAACTGCCTTGTGTGCGCCAGGAGCCCGTGTGAGCCGTGTGAGGATTGGCTGTGCTCGTTCTCATCCTCTGGTCATCGGGGTCATCGGAGGACAAGCAATGCCAAGCGCGGCGTTGAGTCGCAGAGTCGCAGAAGAACAGCTCACGGATACAGGTGTTGGGCTAGGCCTCCGGCTTCACCATGCTGGGGCTGAAGCGTCCTTGATACGCCTTTGTCTCGGTTCATGTAGAAAGGTGATGCAGTCATCTGCTCCAATACATTGGCGGCCACGCAGGATGTCCTGGTGGGTAATGGATCCTGGGATCCTCTGCCAGAAGCATGTCTTGATGGTTCGTAGCACACGCATGTGCACGCTGCTGTCTACTTTCTGTCTTGCGTCTGCGTCTGGGAGGGACAAGCCTTCCGGCGGGCCAGCAGCGAAGACAAACAAGTCTTCGTGAAGTTGGTTCCTCAACACGCGCGACGTTCAGCCAAATGTGCTTTCATCTTAGTATCTGCCGACGCTCTTCGATCTTGAGGTGATCACCTCTCGCGAGCGGCTTGCTGACGATGAGGAGGCAGCAATCTTCCATGACGAAAGCCGTGAACCATGGCAAGTCGTTGCAACAGAGGAGCCAGCTTCGCGTCATGGATCGAAAAGAAGCTATTTGTGTCGCGGGCTTCTTGGAGATCTCGGACCCGAACGGCCTGAGGCCTGAGAGGGGTTTCACGTCTTCCTTCGCAGCTTGCGATGCCGTTCAAAAGGAATCGGCAACGAACACAGCGCACTGCTTCCCAACGGCTCGGTCAAATACGAGTGGCCAACCTGCAAGAACTCAGACTTTGGGGCCGTTGGGGTTTAGGGATTTGGTGACGTGCTCAGCCATAATTACATAGCACGTCTCTGAGGTTTACACTGCCTGCCTTTGCGTACACTGCGACTGTGAGGAAGACCCCGGATTGGAAATTTAAGTCGGCCTGGTTACAGGAACGAAGAGACTATGGGAATTTGAGAGAAAACCCAGGCCCCGAGGCCACGTTCTGTCGACGCTGCCGTTGCACATCCAACCCCTATGACAGGCGCTGGCTGGATGCGCAAAACCTTTCTTTCAATGAGCCCGCGGAGGTGCTCAGAACACCTGGAAGCACACGTTTAGTAGAGTAGTCTTGGGGCGAGCAAACCGGGTGGCACATTCAGTAAAGTAGTACCCTTTTAGCAAAGTAGGTTTGGGGGCGGGCAAAGTGGGCGACACTTTTTTGGGCAAACTGGGCGACACATTTACTAAAGTAGGGAAAGGAAAGCGGGCGACGCATTTAGTAAAGTAGCTTTGGGGGAGGGCAAAGCGGACGACGCAGGTAGAAAAGTAGTTGTTGGGGCGGGCATACCTGTGGAAGCATTGCAATGCTGGCTCTCAAGGCGTCGTCGTCATTTCTTGTCGAAGTTTCAAGACGCCTCCCATTGCCTCCAGGATTTCAGAGACCCCTGCGCTGCCATGGCGCCGTTGGCCAAGAATCGGCCATGAGGGTGTGGATTTGGAGATTTGGAGATGCGAGAGGTTTGGAGAAATGCATCCCCTTGCTCAAGGTTTAGAGACTTCAGGGCTTGAGAGTTTATAAGGTTTAGGGGACCGCCCTGAAGCCTGCACGCATCTGCACGCCCTAGCAGCGCCCGGCACAAGGGGCAAACTGCAGCACAACTTTAGTGAGTAAACTGGGAAGGGGGGGGGAGCGCAAGAAATAAGCACTCGAGGCAGCAAAGGACTTTCGTAGAAAATCCCGTTTCATCACAGCTCGCTTCCTCGATCGGCTTTTGCAGATTCCTGCTGGGTACAGGCGCAGCGGAACGAATGGCTCGGCCAGATCCTTGCTGGGGATTTCTTTGGAGTCTTCACATATATATTTTTTGCACCCTGGCAAAAATGCCCCACAGGTCCTGGCCACCAGCCATTCAGGGATTGGGGTCTAGGGATTAGTAGGATTTCGGGTTTATAGTTCATGGAGTTCAGGGTTTTTTCGTGTCCATTTTGTCGTTCGTGAAGAAGGAGTCTTCTCCTTCCGGGTGGCACAAGCGTGTTCCAGTTGGAACTTTTGGATGTAATCTCGCAATAAGAGGCACTCCTGTAATGTGTGTTCTGGTGTTTCAGCAGACCCTTTGAATCCTGCCTCCATCCGGTGGGAGCCTCGCAGCGATGACTGAGGTCTGGGCCCGATGCTTTCGGCGACAACGGCGCCAGACTCGGCTTGAGCACGCGCTTAGCTTGTGCGTGAATGGCCGTAGGCATGTGTGAGTCACGTGTGGGTCCACCAATCTGATTCGATGTCTGAGGCCGTCGATTTGGGGTTGCCAGGCAAGCTCTGCTCAGCGCTCGAACTTCATTGTCCTTTGGCAAGCTGGCCGTCAGACGAAGTGATACCCTTTGTTTTCAGGCGTCGACCATTCTCCTGCGCAGATGGGGCAGTGCGCATCATGAGGTTTGTTGAATTTCGATACTGCTATCTTGCAGTGCAACAGGTATGATTTGGAGGAGGGCGAGGGGGACAGCTTGCCCGAGCTGGCTCTTGAGAGTTACCGCGTACGCACAACTTGTCAAGGAAGCGCGTTAGGCATCAGATGAATACGACGACTACATGCTAAAAACAGCGATGGACAGCAGTGAAAAGATCAAAAAAAGCCTAAATAGTTGCAACTTTGCATTTAAAATCTAAACATAGAAACACTCAAAAGTTGGAAATCGCGCTTGCAGCCCACATGTTGCAGTGCTGAAAATAGGCTGGGAGGTTTGCAAGTTTTTCAGGGTTTAGGGTTTAGGGTTTGGGGATTAATTGGGTTCAGGGTGTAACTTGCATTAATGATTTAGGAGTCGAGGGTTTCGGGGTCCAGGGTTTGGGGGTTTATAGTCTGGGTTACTAAGGTTTGTTAATGCCCACCTAAACCAAACACACCATGTGCCCACCCCCAACCCACCGAGCCGGCAGGATGCACCGGCCCGAATGGGCGGGACGCGCTGGCCCTAAGGGCCGCCAGCATGAAAAACACCCCCCGGCTTTGAGCGCGAAGCGCAGAAAAACACAACTTTCATGTCCGTGACCGTCTGCGTTGGCCACCGTGCCCTCGCACCAGCCCAAGCTACTTTGGTCTACCGGACCAGCATGGGGGCACTCACCTGAACCCCTTTGACAATGGTCCAGAGCAAGCGCCGGCCTGCCCACCAGCACTCACGGCCTGGCAGGTGCTGCACCCATTGCGGCGGAGCACCGCTGCAGACTGCAACAAGGCCAATCCGAGGCGCAAAAGACAAACATCCCTCCCCCACCATGAGCGCTAGCCCTCCTGCCCCCCACCACCCTATGAGCGCTTGAAGCCCAGAACACGCAACAAACCAACCAGGCCACCTCCGCCTACCCTCCACAAACTGTGAGCGCACCAGGCGCTCTGTGAATGCCCGAGGGCAGCCCAGCGGCAGAGCGAGGCTCCCACCTAAAACCAAACACGCCATGTGCCCACCCCCAACCCACCGAGCCAGATACACCGGCCCGAATGGGCGGGACGCGCTGGCCCTAAGGGCTGCCAGCCAGGCCTGCAGGACATGAAAAACAAGGTTTAAGGTCTAGGGCTCAGGGAGTTGAAGGGTTTGCAGGGCTTAGACGGTTAACCGTCACAACTAAACCCTAAACCCTAAACCCTAAACCCTAAACCCTAAACCCTAAACCCTAAACCCTAACCCTAAACCCAAACAGGCGTCCCTTCTGTAGTCCCTTCAGTCGACCAAGCCAAGGCTCCACTACAAGCTCGCGGAAGACCTGGTCCAGGTCGAGGGGTTTAGGGTCTTTCGGGCCTGGGTGGAGTTTAGGGTTTAGGGTTTAAGGTTTAGTGTCTAGGGGCTAGGGTTTATAGGGTTTAGGGTTTAGGGTTTAGGGTTTAGGGTTTAGGGTTTAGGGTTTAGGGTTTAGGGTTTAGGGTTTAGGGTGCCAGTCCGCTCATCTCACCAAGAATTCTCAGGTTCTGGGGGTATAAGCCCAGGGAATGGGTTCAAACCCCCTCCACAAGCCTTAAACCCTCCAAAAGACAGCCCCAGAAGCGAAAACCCTAAACCCTAACCCTATAACCCTAAACCCTGAACTCTAAACCCTATAAACCCCAAAAACCCCCAAAACCCCAAAAACCCCCAAAACCCCAAAAAACCCAAACCCCAAAAACCCCCAACCCCAAACCCCAAACCCCAAACCCCAAACCCCAAACCCCAAACCCTAAACCCCAACAAACCCAAACCCCCCCCAACCCCCAAACCCCAACCCCCCCCAAACCCAAACCCCAAACCCCAGCCCCTAAGCCCTAAGCCCTAAGCCCTAAGCCCTAAGCCCTAAGCCCTAAGCCCTAAGCCCTAAGCCCTAAGCCCTAAGCCCTAAGCCCTAAGCCCTAAGCCCTAAACCCTAAACCCTAAACCCTAAACCCTACCCCTACACCCTAAAGCTCCAGGCTTCCATGGTGGTTTACCACTCCTCCCTGGATGCGCGACACAAGACGCAGCTCCTGGACGCGATCAAGCCCCTTGGAAAACCTGGGGACGGTTAGGGATTGGGGTTTAGGGTTTAGGGTTTATTGTTTAGGGTTTAGGGTCATTTTGGATTAGTTCTCTGGGCACTTCTCTGGTTTTTTGAACCTTGGGGACCGCCAAAGTGGGGCTCATACATATAGCCTATACCACTTATCATCCCTTTCGAGGTACAGTAGATGCACTCTCAACCCCGTTTTGGTACCCAAATGGCAGGCTCCTTTTTTTGAGGAACCCAAAGGGGACCATAGCTTACACGGAGTATGTGCTTGTTCCCCTAAACCCTTAACCCTAAACCCTAAACGCTGAAGCTCAGATCCTCCACGTCTAAGCCCTAAACCCTAAACCCTAAACTTTAATCCTAAACCCTAAGCCCTAAACCCTAAACCCTTGATGTGACCCGTGGGTCTGATCTTGGCCTCTGAAGCTCTCGGTTAGATTCTGTTCAGGTTACCAACTACATAGGATGCCCAGTAGAACCCTAAACCCTAAACCCTAAACCCTCAACAGACCCTGAACCCGCAACCTAGCGCGTGATACCCCGAGCTGTGGTCTAATGTGTTTCGCACAGAGAGACGCCCACGCACACACAGAGAGACAGAGAGACGCAGAGACACGGAAACACAGAGACATCGAGACACAGAGACACACATGGCTCGCACTTCATTTCCGAAGGGGCCAATAATCAGGCCGTAAACCCTAAACCCTAAATGAACCCTAAACCCTAAACC
Organism: Symbiodinium natans; assembly: GCA_905221605.1. Lineage (NCBI taxonomy): Eukaryota > Dinophyceae > Suessiales > Symbiodiniaceae > Symbiodinium > Symbiodinium natans. The sequence continues at coordinate 641,665 of CAJNDS010000890.1, read as the reverse complement.
CTGAACCCTAAACCCTAAACCCTAAATGAACCCTAAACCCTAAACCCTGAACCTTGTATACTCCTTGATGAATCCGAATGTCTAGTGCCCGTGTCACGAAGTCCCACAGCCCTACTTGGAGGCTCATCTTACTTATTACCCAATTACAACTGTACATATAACCCACTTATAAGCCCTTAAGTGCCCTAATATGGTTATAAGAACAGTTATAAGTACAGTTATCATTGGTTAATAAGTACCATGAACCTCCGAGTAAGCCAAGGATCTGCACCGAGACGATCAACTCAGAAGCATCTCGCCCGAAAAAAAATTTCTTAGTAGTAGAGTAGGTAACCTTTAACCTTTTTGGGGTAGTATAACCCCCTTAGAACCCCAAAGGTCGACCTTTAGTTCCCATACTTGCGCTGGACAACTAAGAGGTCCTTCCTCCCCGTTTCTTTTCAGGGTTCGGGCTTCAACATACCCTCAACCCGAAACAAAGCACCTTTATTGTAAATTGCGTACCTTGCTATGCTGCGGCCCGAAAAGTCTCGGGGGTGGAAGTGTTGAGGGTTTTGCACCTTGGGGACTTCTGTGTTGCCCATTTAGGTACAGGGACCCTTAGGAAACCCTTTTAGGGTTCATTTGGTCCCGGAGGAAGTCTCTGTTTGTAGAAGGGCCTCGGGTACGCTCCCGCGGACGTCGGCGACTCCTCAAATCAAAGGTGTTGGGTTTCGGGTTTTATATAGGGTTTAGGGCTTTTCAAAACCCTAAACACTAAACCCCAGATGTAACCCTGACTTGACATCCAGAGGAGACCTCCAAGCGCCAAAAGAGTCTTGCTCGCAGTTGCTTTCGGAGAGTTTTACTTTCAGACCTTCTAGTGTTCTTAAAGGAGGGGGTTTCAAGGGGGTCATGCATCCAAAGGTTCCCTAATACTCCCCCCATGGTTCCCTTTAGGCTCCCTAAGCTTCCCTACGGTTCCCTAGGTAAGGTACCCCTCATGAACCCCCTCCCCTCAGGACCCTAGAAAAGACCAGAACGAAGTTCCTCATGAAAGGAAGCCCCAACAGTCCATGTACCCATAATAGTATATGATACCTGGGCCCTAAAGCTACGATATGGGAAGCCGGGTCTTTCCTTTAGGGTTTAGGGTTTAGGGTTTAGGGTTTAGGGTTTAGGGTTTAGGGTTTAGGGTTTAGGGTTTAGGGTTTAGGGTTTAGGGTTTAGGGTTTAGGGTTTAGGGTTTAGGGTTTAGGGTTTAGGGAAGTTTAGGGTTCAGGGTTCAGTACCCGATCCTTGCAACAGGCTTGCCAAAGTCGGAGGTCCAGGGTTGAGGGCCGGACGTATTCTCTAAGGGTAGTTGCATGCGGTGTTATAGGGTATCTAAGGGGTATATAAGGGGGGAATTAAGAGGTCATGCAACTGCCCTAAGATATTCGAGTTAATGCACAGGATACCTCAAAAACCTAAACCCTAAACCCTAAACCCTAGAACCTAAAGGACAGTGGGTGTTTGGGTCCACGACCCCAACCAACGAAACTCTTGGTGCCCCTGCCGGGGTTCCCAGAAAGCCCCAAGAGCCCGACTCAAGCGTAAAACCCTAAAGGGTTTAGGGGTTAGGGGTTAGGGGTTAGGGGTTAGGGTTTAGGGTTTAGGGTTCCCTTAACCTGGAGCCCATAGAGACCCTTATAAACCCTAACTAGGCGCAAAGCCCTCCTCGCCAAACCCTGAACCCTAAACCCTTATAAACTTTTATAAACCCTAATCAAGCGCAAAACCCTCCACCCCAAACCCTAAACCACAAACCCAATCCCGAAACCCTGAACCCTAAACCCTAAAACTCTATAAGCCTATTACCCTATACCCCTATGACCCTATAACCCTCTAGCCCCGAGGAAGGACTGGACCCTAGACCCTAAACCCTGAACCTTAAACCCTAAACCCTAAAGCCTAACCCCTAAACCCTAAACCCTAAATACTAAACCCTAAACCACCCCTAAACCCCCCCTAACCCCCCAGGAAGGACTGGGGCACGCTGCGTGACGTCGCGCGCTGCTTGGCCGATGCCCCCGCGGCCTTCGGCCTCCGCGGCCTCCTCTTGGAGCAGAGCCTCAGTTGGTTTAGGGTTTAGGGTTTAGGGTGTAGGGTTTGGGGTTTGGGGTTTGGGGTTTAGGGTCTAGGGTTTAGGGTTTCGGGTTTGGGGTTTGGGGTTTAGGGTTTAGGGTTTAGGGTTTAGGCCCCCCCCTCAAGTAACTCCTATATCCCCCTTGGGAATAGTTTTTGTTTATATAAAGGGAGTATAGACTCGAAATAAGCTTCATTATCCTTAAATAGCCTTACTTTCTGGGGGGAACCAAGGGGGGGGGGTAGTATAGAGGGGCTTACCCAAAGGGTCCATGTTCCTAAATAGGGAATACTTGGGACTTTAGGGCCCTCAATTACATAAGAATGAGGTACATGGACCCTTAGGGATAGTTTTCTGTAACCTAAACCCTAAACCCTAAACCCTAAACCCCAAACCCCAAACCCCAAACCCCAAACCCCAAACCCCAAACCCCAAACCCCAAACCCCAAACCCCAAACCCCAAACCCTAAACCCTAAACCCCAATCCCTAAACCCTAAAACGACCCCAACGGCTGCATCGTTTCAGATGGGGTTTAGGATGGTTTAGGGTTTTGGGCCTCGACCCTAAATCCCCTGCTCCGAGGGCTTGTGGTGCAGGAGTTCGTCCGAAGGGCTTAGGGTTTAGGGTTTAGGGTTTAGGGTTTAGGGCTTCGGGTTTAGGGTTTTTACCTTACTCCCTAAGCCTCCCCCGCCAGCAAACCTCAACAGAAATCTCTACGCTCAGATCTAAATTGATCCAACCTGCTACCCCTAAGGTTGAGTTCCACAGCATCCTCATAAATCTCCAGGGTCCAGAGAAATTTGAAAGGCGACTCTCAGCCCTAAGTCCTAAACCCTAAACCCTAAACCCTAAACCCTGAACCCTAAACCCTAAACCCTAAACCCTAAACCCTAAACCCTAAACCCTAAACCCTAAACCCTAAACCCTAAACCCTAAACCCGAAGCTGCAGGAAGGCCAAGCACGGTGCCATGGCGACCTGGCCTGACTATGGGGCTGGCAGCGGCTATCTGGAGCGCGAAGAGTCCTAGCCCTCAAGCGCCCTAAACCTTAAACCCTAAACCCTAAACCCTAAACGCTTAGCCCTAAGCCCTAAACCCTAAACCCTACACCGTGGGGGTTTAGCTAAATCCTACAATCCTCAGAAACCCCATAAACCTGAAAGCCCTATAAACCCGATAAACCCTACGAGGTTGCGCCCTAAGCCCTAAGCCAGAAGTCTTTTCATGCGTTGCTCCTTACCCCTAAACCCTAAACCCTAAACCCTAAGCCCTAATCAACTCTAAGACCTCAGCATCCCACACCCTGCGCCCTCAAACCCGAAGCCCCTAAGGGCCAAATGATGTTTAGGGCTTTGGGTTTAGGTTTAGGGTTTAGGGTTTAGGGTTTAGGGTTTAGGGTTTAGGGTTTAGGGTTTAGGGTTTAGGGTTTAGGGTTCAGGGTATTTAGAGGATTCAAGCGGCATATAAGGGTTCGCCCACATGTAGGTTGGAAGGTTTCAAAGTGTTTGTTCTTAGGCTTAAGGTTTTCAAAGTTTAGGCTTTAGGGCTCTAGGGTTGTTGAACGGGCTAGGACTGGAAAGCGCCGGCGTCTTTCCACTGCCGAGCGGCCCCGGAAGCGGAGAAAAGAGGGCGCAGCTGTGCGAATTCTTGCTTTTAGGACAAAGTGGGCGTTGCTCAAACAGTGTCACCTCCTAATATACCCCAGAATGCTATGACCCTTACTTCTCGGACACCCAAAAAAGGGACTTCTAATTTCCGGAAAGTCCAGGTTTAAGGTGTACAGGTTTGCGGGTCCAGGTTTTCCCCACCCTGTACCCGTTGAACCGGAGGGTTTAGGGTCTAGGTTATCAACCCTATAAACCCTAAACCCTAAACCCTCAAGGCTTCGGCAGATAGGGCCATGGAACAGTCAGGCCATGGAACAGTCAAGTATCCGTTAGGGTTTGGGGCCTAGGCACCCCAAACCCTCAGCCCTAAGCCCCAACCCTAAACCCTAAACCCTAAACCCTAAAACCCTAAATCCTAAACCACCCTCCCTAAACCCTAAACCACCCTCTCGGGCCCCAGGCTCTCAACTGCAAGTGCGTCTAACCGATGCCGCACGCGTCCCAACCCGATTTTACCTTGGAGACCTCACGCCGAAAACTCTAAAATACTTCCAGCCGAAAAATTGCAGCATAAATCCACAACACCCTAAACCCTAAAGCCTAAACTAACCTTAAAAGCCTTGAGCTGCTGCAAAGCACCCTAAAACCAACAAACCTCTACAGCCCCAAGAACCCGCAGGCGCCAGACACAACTAGGCTTTGGGGCTTGGGGTTTAGGGTTTACGGTTTGGGGTCTATAGTTTTTTTGCTTAGCGTGTAGGGGTTTCGGGCTTAGGGTAAGCCGTGTCAGCACCTGTATAGCAAAGGCTCAAAGAAAATCCGTGAACAAGAGCCGCAGCAACCCCCTACCTGCCTCAACATGCAAAGGCCGGAGCCGCAGTAGCCCTTGAAAAACCGGAGCAGCCTCCACCCCCCCAAACCCTGATCCCCACACCCTAACCCTCAAAAACCGTATCAAACCCGATGAACCCGATAAACCCCCATAAACCCTACAAGCCCTGTAAACCCGATGAAGTCTATACACCCCTATACACCCTATAAGCCCTGCAAACCCTACAAACCCTAAATTCAAGACCCTGTCAACCCTATAAACCCTACAAACTATAAACCCCATAACCCTTGAACCCTATATTAACCCCATAAGCCCTATAAACCCTACACTGACACACCCGAAAAACCTTATGAACCTTGAACCCTTGAACCCTTGAACCCTAGAACCCTAAACCCCAAACCCTAAACCCCAAACCCTAAACCCTAAACCCTAAACCCTAAGTAACCCTATGAACCCTAAGCCCACAAGGTTGCGCCCTCCCTGCCCGGGACTTTCCGCAGTCCCTTTCACCCAGTGTGTCGCTGCGGCCCCAGGTTGCCCGCGTTTTTAAGGTTAGGGTTTAGGGTTTGGGGTTTGGGGTTTAGGGTTTAGGGTTTAGGGTTCGGCATTTGGGGTTTAGGGGGTAGGGGTTTGGGGGCTTAGGGGTTTTGGGAGAAAGCAGGGGTGGAGGGGTTCAGGATTCAGGGTTTAGGGTTTCGGGTTTTAGGGCTTTTGGGGGGGTGGGGGGGGGGGGTTGTTAGAGTTATTCTGGGCACGGGGTTCAAGGCTGTTCGGTGTGTGTGTGTGTGTGTGTGTGTGCGCGTGTATACTCGAAGTACGAATGTCGCCCTAAACTCTAAACTCTAAACCCTGAACCCTGAACCCTAAACCCTAAACCCTAAACCCTGTCTTCATTGCTCAAGGCAGAGGTTTATCGGCCCCAGCGCTTTGCTCTAGTTGCCGCTAACCAGCTCAATCCCGAGCATCACGAGGTCCATTGAGACAAAACGAACCCGAAGAAACACTTCATGGGGGTTAGGGTTTAGGGTTTAGGGTTTAGGGTTTAGGGTTTAGGGTTTAGGGTTTAGGGTTTATGTTTTTTTGGGGTTTAGGGTTTAGGGTTTAGGGTTTGCTGTGATAGGGCGTAGGTGCTGTGAAGGTTAGGTTTCGGAACAAGCTCGAAAGCTTCGTAAGGTGCGAAGAGCAGCTTTGGCCCGATTTTGGAGGGCCATCTAACACTTTTCTCCCACCCCACGCCGTCCGAGGCGGCACAGCCACCCCAAACCTATTCCTTTTAGGGTTTAGGCCTAAACTCAAGGCAACAGTCCACTTCTAAAATCTTATTCAGTTTCATGACGTTCGGGGTTGGGTCCGAGAGTCAAAGGAAGCGGGCCAGGGGGGGCCAGGGGGGCCAGGCCAGGTCCTGAGTTTAGGTCTTAGGGGTTTGGGTTTAGGGTTTATAGGGGTACAGGGTATCTGACCCCATTCTCAAAAAGCATCCAACATGGCTGTTGGCCTTTGGCATTCTGTCCTGCATCTATGCCTCCAATGCTGATAAAGCGCATAAAGCTGGCAGCCAGCCCTGATCCCATAACACCAAACACTTCCCAAACCCTAAACCCCAAACCCCAAACCCTGAACCACAAACATGGGATGTTCCCCCTTGCACTAACAGTCCGTAATAGGGATTATAGATATCCCTATCAAGGACTGTTAGTATAAGGGGAACATCCCAACGCAAACCCTAAACCCTACACAACAAGACATAATCATAATCATAACAATAATAACAAGAAGAATTATCATGATCATAATAATAATGAGATTATTGTAACAGCAATGATAACAATAATAGTCATAATACTGATCATAAAAAATAATAATCATGATGCTAATAATAATAATAATAGTAATAATAATAGTAATAATAATAGTAATAATAATAATAATAGTAATAATAATAGTAATAATAATCGTAATAATAATAACAATAATAGTAATAATAATAAAAATAATAGCAATGAGAATCACACAGACACTGAGGCAAAGCGACGCCAAAACCCCACAGGGAGAATTCGGAGCCAGGGCTGAATGAGGCACGCAGGCGGCTGCTTTATTGCTAGGGTTTAGGGTTTAGGGTTTAGGGTTTAGGGTTTAGGGTTTAGGGTTTAGGGTTTGTGGTTTGGGGGTTTAGGGGTTTAGGGTTTAGGGCATCTGAGGCTTTGGGACCGTTGACATGGTTTAGGGTTTGTGGCTTAGAGCGTGAAAAGGGGTTAGGGTTTAAGGTTTAGGGTTGATAGGGTTTAGGGTTTAGGGTTTAGGGTTTACAGGCTTTAGGGCGTAAGGTTTACGGCCCACATGAAGGGTTTCGAAGAGATTTCAAGCCTAAACCCGGCCGCAGATGCGATGAGAATCTCTGTGCTCTCCCTGAGGGTATCATCAACCCTCTCTTGGTTTAGGATCTAGGGTTTAGGGTTTAGGGTTTAGGGTTTAGGGTTTAGGGTTTAGGGTTTAGGGTTTAGGGTTTAGGGTTTAGGGTTTAGGGTTTAGGGTTTAGGGTTTAGGGTTTAGGGTTTAGGGGGCTGCACTTCATGGGGTTTAGAGTCCAGGGTTCAAGGCTCGTTTAGGGTTTCGTGTTTCGGGTTTAGGGCTACGGTTTAGGGCTAGGGTTTAGGGTTTAGGGCTCGGGCTTCTGCTTTGCGGCGTAAGGGACTAGATGGCTTTGAGGCCTCGGGTTGTAGGTGTGCTGTCCGGAAGTTTATTGCCTCCGCATCTTGAGGTGTTTCGGGTTTAGGGGCCTTTCGGGTTTAGGGTTCAGAAGGTTTAGGGTTTAAGGTTCAGCCCTAAACCCTAAACCTTCAATCCTAAACCCGATTGATTAAACCCTAGGCCTCAATCGGAAGCCCCGACCGCTTAGGAACAGTCTTGGGCTTGGGCCCATTGGTTCGGTAGAGCATCAGGTCTAGGGCCTGGGGTTTAAACCGTCTAGACCTGAAACCCTCGGCTTTCACTCCTAGACCCTCAGCCCGAAGCCCTAAACTACACTAAGCCCGAAACCCTAAACCATAAACCCTAAACCCTAAACCCTATACCCTAAACCCTAAACCCAAAACACCCGCCAAAAAAGCAGAAACCCTAACTAAACCTGAAACTCTAGACTCAGGTTTTGAACCAGCACCTCGGTTTGTGGCCCTGTTTCCCCATATTCCTCTGTCTATCACACTTTAGGGCTCAGGGTTTACAGTTTAGGATATCACACTTTGGGGTTAGGGTTTTCGGGTTTAGGCTTCAGGGTTTAGGGCTTTCCTTTGTTGCAGCAATTTTGGCCCACCGCGCCGCGCTGCGAGTTTTTGTTGCTGTCGTTGCCCTTTGGGCCCCAGTTTCAGCAGGACTGGGCATGAGCAGGCTTCTGACTAAGATAGGGGTTGGAGAATTACTAGTTATATTCCCGTATGGTCCCTTTATAAATGTACAAAAAACAACCTCTCAACACCCTATTCTCATGATTTAGCACCCTAAGGCCCTAAACCCTAAACCCTCAACCCAAAGCCCTATTCCAATTATTAAAGACCCCTGTAGTATGGGGTTTGAAATGCTTCTGGCTCAGGGGCTTAGGGTGTTGGCGTTTGGGCTTCGGGATGCTTCGGGCGTCAAGGCTTTGAGCATAATCAGGTTAGTGTAGGATTTAGGGTTTTGGATTTAGGATTTAGGGTTTGGGGTTTAGGGTTTAGGGTTAGTGTAAGATTTGAGGTTTAGGGCATTGAGTCTATGTAGGGTTTGGGGCGTCTTTTGGGTTGCGGGTTCTACGGTATCATGCAGCATGCATGTACCCACAAAGGCATGACGTACTCAACCCTGACCCTGAGGCCGCAACCTCAAACCTCAGGGGATTTAAGGTCTCGACCCTAAATCCTAAACCCTAAACCCTGAACCCTAAACCCTAAACCCTAAACCCTGAACCCTAAACCCTAAACCCACGGAACGCAGCCTAAATTGAAGATCAGCCTTCTCCGCGCAGGCGTAATCCTGGTGGAGGGATCCAAGGAAGCCCAAATGCCAACAGAATGATGGTAGCCCTTGGGTTGGTGTTTTGGGAAACCCCCTAAGCTCTGAATGTAGAGTTTGGAGGCGGGCCTTTTTTCCCCACCCTCGGCGCCTAACCCCAGGGTGCCCAACCCCAGAGTGTCCCTGGAGTGCCCAACCCCAACCTCAGAGTATCTCTAGCCAGAGAGGGTGGGGATGTTCGAAGTAAAACATTTGGGAGTTGATGTGTGTGTTTTTGTGTTGCAGGGGTTGGGGCGGGGGGGTTCGGGGGGGAAGTTCGTGACACGAGAGCGGTTGGGAGTCCACAAAAAAAGGCAGCAGTCCCACCGCAGACACCAAACCCTAAACCCTGAACCCTAAACCCCTAAACCCTAAACCCTGAACCCTAAACCCCCAAGCCCCAAACCTTACGAGAAGCCTAAGAAGTCCTTGGGGTCTGGAGAATGGTGCCCCCAATGTGCGGAGTCGCCAAGAAGATGGTTTTCCTTATTGAAAGCAGCCTTTCTTAGGGTGTAGGGTTTAGTGTTTAAGGGTTTAGGGTTTGGGTTTAGGGTCTAGGGACTCCAGAAGGCTCACAAAGGGTTCCCTGATCAATTCTTGCGTAATATTTACTGTATGATGTAGGATTTAGAGGCCAAGGTTTGGGTGGGGTCTAAACCCTGAACTTTGGGGGCCCTCCTTGTTCCTCCGCCCCTTTGGAAAGGACAATGAGGGCCGCTGGTGGCTATCGCCTCCAGTCCCAACTGCTTACTTGGGTTTAGGGTTCAGGGTTCAGGGTTCAGGGTTCAGGGTTTAGCGGTAGGGTTTAGGCTTCAAGGGCTTAGGGTTTAGGGTTTAGGCTTTAGGGCTTAGGCTTTAGGTAGGCTTTGCATGCAAAGCTGCAAAGCTCAGGGCTTCATGTGTTGAATTGGGTTTAGGGCCCTGCTGCCGAGCGAGAGGTTTGCATTCGTAAGCTCAAGACAGGGGGTTTAGGGTTTAGGGTTTAGGGTTTAGGGTTTAGGGTTTAGCACCCTAAGCCCCTGGGTTTAGGGTTTAGGGGCCTAGAGGTTTAGGGTTTAGGGTGTAGGGTTACCGGAGGGTTTCAGAGCTGGGCGTTGAGGGTGAAGGGTTTCAGGTTTAGGCTTTCAGTGTCGAATTTCAGGGTTGCAGGGTTTAGGGAGTTTGGGGTTTGTAGGGCTTACGGGGTTTAGGCTTTAGTGGGTTTCGGGCTTCTCTTATGGATTGTTTTTTTCGGGCTTGGGGTTTAGGTTAACCGAAGCCTTAAACCCTAAACCCTAAACCCTAAACCCTAAACCAATTTGGGGATTTTTCTCTACTGAAGGGTGGAGGCTCCTAGAAGCAGGGAGGTTTCTGGGAAGAATCGGGTGCCCAAAGGCCTTTTCAAGCTAATTGGGTTTCCCCTTAGGGTTTAGGGTTTAGGGTTTAGGGTTTAGGGTTTAGGGTTTAGGGTTTAGGGTTTAGGGTTTAGGGTTTAGGGTTTAGGGTTTAGGGTTTAGCCCCCCCGCTCCCCCCGCCCACCCCCGCATGGCCTTTGTGGCTTTAGGGTTCAGGACTCGCAGTAAACCCTTCAACTAGGGAGTGTTAGTTTGGGTTTTGGGGTTTAGGGTTGGGGTTTAGGGTTTAGGGCTTAGGGTTGGGGGTTTAGGGTTTAGGGTTTAGGCTTAGGGTTTAGGGTTTAGGGCTTATAGGGTTTGGGGTTTCGGGTTTAGGCGCGCATCCACAGGCAGCCAGTCTTCCGGGCACAGCCTCTCAGACCTGGGCGACGCTCCCTGCGTGCAGCGCGCGATAAGCCACTGGGCCTGCCAGGGTTTAGGTTTTAGGTTTTAGGTTTTAGGGTTTAGGGTTTCTTACATTCCAGAACCTTTGCAGAACTTAGGTGAAGGGTCGGTTGTTACGGGTATTAAAGTTGAGACAATGCCGAAGCCCACCGTGATGGACAGGGTTTAGGGTTCAGGGTTCAGGGTTTAGGGTGTTGTTGGCGCACGTCGTGGGCCCTATAGGTTGGCTTTCACGCGAGGCCCCGAACACCCAAACCCTAAACCCTAAGCCCTAAACCCTAAACCCTAAACCTCACCCCCTACACACTAACCCCTAAACCCTAAGCCCTTAACCCTAGACCCTAGACCCTAAACCCTAAACCCTAAACCCTAAACCCAAAACCCTAAACCCTAAACCCTAAACCCTAAACCCTAAACCCTAACCCTAAACCCTAAACCCTAAACCCTAAACAAACTCAGCATGTCGACGGGCTCTCAACTTCAGGCACCAACTTGTCCATTCGCCGGAACACCAGCAGCTTCGCACTCCTTATGCGGCTGGAGGCCATCTTTCTCCAGGGAGGTTTTCTAGGGTTTAGGGTTTAGGATTTAGGGTTTAGGGTGTAGGGTTTAGGGTGTAGGGTTTAGGGTTGAGGGTTTAGGGTTTAGGGGGGTTTTGGAGTACTATACTTTAATATTTTTTGGTTTTGGGTTCCCATTATAGCTGCTTTTGCCTAAAAAGTATGCTTTTGTCCAAGGGCTACTCCAGAGGTAGGTTCTGGGTGTAAGGCAAGAGCAGCTTGTAGTATTTGTTCTTCTGATTGTACGTAACGTAGTTCTGTATCCCTGAGACTCCAACAAATATTGCGCAAGTAGTCAAGTAAGCTACCTTCTCTAAACCCACAACCCTAAACCTTAAACCCTAAACCCCTAAACCCTAGACCCTAAACCCTAAACCACACACACCCTAAACCCCAAACCCCAAACCCCAAATCCCAAACCCCAAACCCCAAACCCCAAACCCCAAACCCCAAACCCCAAACCCCAAACCCTAAACCCTAAACCCTAAACCCTAAACCCTAAACCCTAAACCCTAAACCCTTACCTTGGGCGGGGGGGGGGGGGGGGGGGGGGGGGGGGGGGGGGGGGGGGGGGGGGGGGGCAAGTCGATGCCTCTGAGCCTCGCAGTCTATGTGTCCAGTCCGGGGCAGGGGGTCGAGGAGCAAAATGTGGTCATTGTACGGTTTGGGGTTTAGGGGTTAGGGGTTCAGGGCTTCGGGTTTAGGGTTTTGGGTTTCATAATTTCGGGGACGAAGTTTCGGGCTTTGGGCCTGCAACTTTGGTCAAGTCCTCACCATGCATCTTACACCCTAAAGCCTTTCTCTAAGCGAGCAGCAGGCGTCAGTGGGGAGCTTTTTTGTTGATAACTTCTGTCCCTGAAGGGTTCTTTCGGCGCCTTTTTTTGGTAGAGAATCTCATATGCAGGTACGTTGCGCATTGTCATCTATTGAACCCTATACCGCCTATGCGTAAACTCTCAAAGCGGCTCATGGAACTCGTCTAGAGTCTAGAGCCGCAGCTGCAGCACATTCCACTTCTCCGCTGGAGTCTGCACAAACGTGATTCGCAGCCGAAAGTGCCCGCAGACTTACACACACACGTACATGCAGTCCTTCATTCATGACTTCCTTGCAGTACGTACACAATTATGCATATCTATATATATTATACATACATACATACATACATACATACATACATACATACATACATACATATATATATATATACTTGCATGATATACATACATATACATATACATATTTATGTGTTGTATTCATTTAAATGTGTATTTATTTATTCGTTTATTCATCACTGGTATTTATTTACAGGTTGTTTACAGATCTGTACTCGATACATACACATATATATATATATATACACATGTGTGTATACACCTTTGTGTGTTCATTCCTGTGTATCCTTCAGCCCTACTCCCGCGACCCAACATGTCTCTGAGTTTAGGGATTCAGGGTTTAGGGTTTCGGGTTAGGGTTTAGGGTTTAGGGTTTCGGGTTTAGGGTTTAGGGTTTAGGGTTTAGGGTTTCGGGTTTCGGGTTTAGGGTTTAGGCAGTCAGGCCGCCGGGCCCGAGTGGCGCGAAGTGGAGGGCCTGAGCGATCCGGGAAGCAGCGGCGCGGAGCAGGAGGCGGTTTTGGGGTTTAGGGTTTAGGGTTTGGGGTTTAGGGTTTAGGGTTTAGGGTTTGGGGTTTGGGGTTTAGGGTTTAGGGTTTGGGGTTTGGGGTTTAGGGTTTAGGGTTCAGGGTTTAGGGCTTGGGGGGGGGGGGGTTTAGGGCATTATAGGGTTGAGGCTTTTCAAGGGTTTAGGGCTTAGGGGTTTTGGCTTCAGGATTTAGGGCTTCGGGCTTAATTAGGGTTTACACTGTTTCTCAGGGCTCCCAAATAGAAAGTGTGGAGAGGCGTGGGTTAAATAAATTAGGGACTGGGCGATAGGGAGCTTCAGGGTTTGTAGGGTTTAAGGGTCGAGGGATTTCGGGGTTGAGGGTTTTGAGGTTTAGGGTCTAGGTTTTCAGGTTTAGGCTTTGGGGTTTAGGGTCTAAGGGTTGAGGGTCTTGAGGTTTAGGGGTTTTCGGGAGGAAACGGGCCAGGGCAGGGAGGGCACTTTAGGATGAAGCCATACCCTAAACCCTAAACCCTAAACCCTAAACCCTAAACCCTAAACCCTAAACCCTAAACCGCAGTCTCAGCAGTTGAAGGGTTTGGGTTGTAGCGCTTAGGGTTGAGAGAGGGCTCAGGCAACAGGACAGGGACGAAGCCTCAACCCGACGCAGCTTCCGCTTGAGGGTTTAGGGTTTAGGGTTTAGGGTTAGGGTTTAGGGTTTAGGGTTTAGGGTTTAGGGTTTAGGGTTTAGGGTTTAGGGTTTAGGGTTTAGGGTTTAGGGTTTAGGGTTTAGGGTTTGGGGTTTAGGGTTTAGGGTTTACGGGTTTAGGGTTTATGGATTTAGTAACATGAAGGAAGCCTAAACACTACGGCCGTTTGCGAAGGGGTGTTTCCGGTGTTCGCAGATGTCACTGAGTTAATCCCTACTTCCTAAACCCTAAGCCCTAAACCCTACACCCTAAACCCTAAACCCTAAGCCCTAAGCCCTAAACCCTAAACCCTAAACCCTAAACCCTAAACCCTAAACCCTAAACCTCATTGAGAGGAACTCCTGGACAAGTCGGTCATCGCTCCGTCGCAGAATCGCTGGACCACGGAGCGCGATAGGTGGGGCAAGCTTGGGTAGGGGTCTCGAAAGGTGTGGAGTTTAGGGCTTAGGGCTTAGGGCTTAGGGTTTAGGGTTTGGGGTTTAGGGTTTAGGGTCAGGATACCTTTCTTAAGATGGGGTCTCTCACGGTTTACGTTGGAGCCTGCTTTTGGTCTCAGGGCCAAGATCTGGCGCCCTAGACCCTACAATCCCTGCTTAAACCCTTGACCCTAAACAACATAGCTCGGATGCCCAGCAGTACGCTAGACTCCCTTGTCAGGGTCGGGCTCCCCTTAATCCAACCCTATTCAACAAATGAGGACATCGCTGTTCTGTCCCGAGTGCTGCCGTTCCCAGACATGGGCTAAACTTAGGCTTGCGCCCCATGAAAAAACACCCTGCTTGTCACCAGTGCGTTCGAAGGGCCAAAGCATCCATGCCCGCACGATGATCACGCCCATGTTACCAGTGCGTGCGAAGTGCCAGAGCATACGTGCCCACGCAATGATTACGTCCATGTTACCAGTGCGTGCGAAGCGCCAGGGCATCCATGCCCGCACGATGATTACGTCCATGTTGCCAGTTTGCTTCCTGGATGCGACCGCTGGGGTTGGTCAAAAGACACGACTTTGCTGCGCCCGCCACGCCTTCCTGCATTCCCCTGACCCCGGTTCTCTAACACGATTTGTTTTGGGGGGGTGCTTTTTTCAGCGCTGCTGCGCCAAAGTTTAGGGTTTAAGCTTTGGACTTGGGGGGGTTAGGTTTAGGGTTTAGGGCTTGGAGTTGGGGGTTAGGGTTTAGGGTTTAGGGGTAGGGTTTAGGGTTTAGGGTTTATGGTTTAGGGTTTAGGGACTTTGGTCTCACAATTTGAGACAAGAACAGTTCTTAGATGGCACTTTGAAACGTAGTTGGTCTGAAAAACTGGTCACGAAATCGTGACCAGTTTCCTTCTTGCAGCGAACGAAGGGGTTTCCTCGCCGCATGTCAAAATCGCTGCGCCTGCCACATTATTCTTGATTGGGTCCTTGAATTTGTTTCTTCCGGAGTCTGTTCGGGGTGTTTTTTTAACGGGGCACGCGCCTAAACTTAGGGTTTCTGGGTTCAGAGTCTATAGATTTTCCACCAGGCTTTGGCCACAAGTGGCCAAAGTTCCAATCGAGGGTTTAGGCTTTAGGGTTTAGGGTTTAGGGTTCCTTTGCTCCTGCACCGCAAGATTTTCGTGGGCCCTTTTTGCATTGGTGCCGCTTCAACTCAATTCCGGAGGAGCCCTAAACCCTAAACCCGAAACCCGAAACCCCAGGAACAAATTCAAAGACTTTCTTTTTTGGGGGGCCTTGATGGATTGACCGCGGGCCTACTTCACCGAAGTCCATGTTAAGGAAGGTCTTGCCCATTGCAAGCTTATGCGATGTTTGGTGTTTTCATATAAACTCCTGGATTTAAAATTCCCACAGCTCGTCAACACCACAAGCGACTCGTACCTACCTAATTCAACCCTAATGGAACCCTAGTTTAATAAAACCCTAACTTAACCCTAATCCCTAATCTAACCCTAACTTAACCCTCATGTAACCCTAACTTAACCCAAATTGAACCCTAATCGCAGGGCTCAGGGCTTCAGGATTTTTGACCGCTTGAAAGCACCACGGCAGAAGGTTCTTGGCCATCACCGAGCTACAGGCTCCTGCGTACCCACGGATGCTTGGACTGGCCCTAAACCCTAAACCCTAAACCCTAAACCCTAGACCCTCTAAGCCCTAAACCATAAAACCTAAACCCTAACACCCTAGAAGCCCTAAACCCTAAACCGCACCTTTTCACGTGGGCTGGGTTGAGGGGGGGTTGCCTTTTGGGGTTCTGGTGTGAGGCGGTGCTGCCAAGTGTGTCAACACAAGAGGATAGGTTCAGTGGTAATATACGGGTCGGAATGATTACTGATAGTATTCCCTTATGGTCCCTTGCAATTATACTAGAACAACCCCCCAAAACCCTATTCCAATTATTAAGGTCCTGTATATTAGCTGCTTCCTTTCGGCCCTCGTGCCCAACACCCTAAAATCATTGAGAGCCGCTAGAGTCCTAAGGGGCTGGTGATGGTTCAGGGTTTGAGGCTTAGAAGGCTTCAGGGGTTGTCCGGTTTAGGTTTTAGGGTTTAGGGTTTAGGGTTTAGGGTTTAGGGTTTAGGGTTTATTAGGCACTACGAGTTTTTTTCATATTTGTTCGATCTCAGTTGGCCATTCTGATCAGAGGTAAAGGCATCCTCAACCCCAAACCCCTAACCCTTGACCCTCACACTGGGTTTGGGGTTTAGGGTTAGGGTTCAGGCTTTAGGGTTTAGGTTTTTGGGTTTGGGGTTTAGGGTTTGGGGTGTAGGGTTTGGGGTGTAGGGCTTGGGGTTTAGGGTTTAGGGTTTAGGGTTTAGGGTTTAGGGTTTAGGGTTTAGGGTTTAGGGTCTGGGGTTTAGAGGTCCGACTAGGGTTAAGTTAGGGGCTTGGGGGTGTAATGCGGGGCTTGGGGGTGTAGGAGTTGAGGGGTTTGGGGTCTCCGGGTTTAGCCCCAAACCCTACAACCCTAAACCCTAAACCCTAGCCCTAAACCCTAAACCCTTAAAACCTCTTATAGCACAGGGGCTCTTTGAACAGCCGGATTCCCGAGGATCCTCTGCGTTGCGCGCCGGTACCTGCGGAAGAACAAGCAGCTGGGCAGGGCTTTAGGGTTCAGGGTTCAGGGTTCAGGTTTAAGGGTTCAGGGTTTAGGGTTTAGGGTTTAGGGTTTAGTGTTTATAGGGTTTAGGGTTTAGGGTCTAGGGTAGGGTTTAGCGCAGATAGGGTTTATAGGGCTTATAGGATTCACAAGATGTAGAGGGTTTATTTCTGGTTTAAGGTTTTTTTCGGTGATTTAGAGGTTTTGAGGCTTTAGGCTTTGTTTATTTGTTTTAACGAGGTGTTAGATGTGTCTAAGGTTTAGGGTTTCGGGATATAAGTTTTAGGGTCTTTCGTTTATAAGGTTTCGGGTTTCGGGATTTTAGGTTTTGGGTCGAGGAGTGTACAAGGCTTAGGGTTGAGAGTTTAGGGGGTGGCCCAGGTTTGCCGGGGGGGGTGGGGTTAGGGTTTAGGGTTTAGGGTTTAGGGTTTAGGGTTTAGGGTTTAGGGTTTAGGGTTGGTTTTCACAGGGTTGACTTTCGAAACGCGGGGGAGGGGGGGGGAAAGGGGGGGGGGGCGGGGGCGTTTTATGGCACGAAGAGCCTGAGGTGCTCAGAGTGTAGCTTACCCCTCCTAAACCCTAAACCCTAAACCCTAAACCCTAAACCCTAAACCCTAAACCCTAAACCGTGGCGTTTATTTGGGGCTTTTGGCTTCCTTAATATACCATTCACGGTTGAGGAGTTTTCCAGATAAATACCCCCCAAACCCAGCCCCTAAACCCCTAAGCCCCCACTCCCCGCAACCTTAAAACCCAAAACCCCTAACCCCCCCCTAACCGCAGAGGGAGTTTAGGGTTTGGGGCTTAGGGTGTTCCAGCTGATTCTGTCTGAGGCCTCAGGTTGTTTTTCCATGCATGGTCAGGAGGTGCCAGGGAAGTTTAGGGTTTCGGGTTTAGGGTCCAGGGTGTAGGGCAAGCTTTATCCTATTTTGGGGGCACCGCAATACCCCAAACGCTCGCCAGTCTCACCAGGTACGTGGACATCACCGGCGAGTTCCACCTGGACCTTATCCAGGACATGTCGACGCATTCACCCTGCAAAATCTCAGCCCTAAGCCCTAAACCCTAAACCCTAAACCCTAAACCCTAAACCCTAAACCCTAAACCCGAAACCCTAAACCCTAAACCCTAAACCCAACTACCTACAACTGTTTGGTTGCTGCTTCCGTAGGGTTTGGTGCTAGGCATGGGCTAAGGTTCAGGATTCAGGATTCAGGATTCAGGGTTTGGGCTTTAGGGTCTATAGGGTCTATAGGGTTTAGGGTTTATAGGGTTTATCGGGTTTATAGGGTTCATAGGGTTTATAGGGTTTATAGGGTTTAGGTTGGTTTCGGGCTCGGGATTTCAAGTTCCAGGGCTTAGGGATCAACTCGGATGACTTTCAAGCGAAAAAGTCCCCTAACGCCTGAAACCTGAAGGGTTTAGGGTGTAGGGTTTAGGGCACAGGGTATAGGGTTTGGGCTGTAGGGTTTAGGGTTTAGGGTTTAGGGTTTAGGGTTGAAGGTTTGGGTTTAGGGGAGATTTGTGAGAGAAGGACTATGGGGGCGCTCCCATTATCCTGCCTCGCACGACCAAGACCATCGCACAGCTTTGCGCCCTGAGACGCACCCGAGGGGGTTTAGGGTTCAGGGTTTAGGGTTTAGGGTTTAGGCTCCAGGGTTTAGGGTTTAGGGTTTTTAGGGTTTAGGGTTTAGGGTACGGGAGAGGACCCTGAACCCTCAAGCCTAAACCCCAAACCCTCAACTCCTTTGTTTCTGATGGCGCCAGCTCACGAGCTTTAGGGCTTGGGGTTAACGTAGGCTTAGGGTTCAGCGTTTAGGGTGTAGGGTTTGAGGTTGAGGGTTTCGGGGTATAGGTTTTTGGGTGTTGGGTTTCAAGGTTTGGGAGCTGAGGATTGGACATCATTTGGGTTTCCTGTGTTTTGCCGCTCTAGACTGCTAGATAGACCTATTGGTTGTTTTACATGTTCCCTTATTGTGTTTAATAATTCCTCTATTGGGTTTAAGAAGACTAGGATTGGGTTTTAAGGGCCAACCCAAACTAGCTAGGCGCTTGGGGGAATTGATAGGTGATGTTTGCTTATCGGGTTACAGAAGATCACATGTAGGAAATGGTTCAGGGTCTAGGGCTTGGGGCTTGACGCTTGGGGCTTAGGGTTTCGGGCTTTTTGAGGGCTTCGGGCTTAGGGCTTGGGGCTCAGGGCTCAGGGCTTAGGGCTTAGGGCTTAGGGCTTAGGGCTGAGGGCTGAGGGCTTAGGGCTCAGGGCTTAGTGTACGTACGAAGTCCAGTTCATGCCGCGTTTCCCACCCGAGACCGCCGGAAACCCTAAGGGGGCAGCTTATGCCTCCTTCAGCCCTGGGTCGCAATCTCCCGGCCCTAAACCCTAACCCCAAAACCTGTACTTTAAACCCCAAAGCCTGCACTCTAAAGCGTTCTGAAGCCAAAGACTCCAAAAAACCCCTTAGTAAGAAAGGATCCCTATCATACTCGAGGGCTTAGGCCCTTATGCGGAATCTCCCCCAAATTGATTGGATAAGATTTGTTTAAGAGCCCACAAAAGATATTCTTCCTGGTTTAAGAAAAGATATTCTTCCTGATAGGGGCAAGATCGAGGTTGTGATCTTTCATTTGTGGGGGGGCGTCTTAAGCAAAAGTACCTTGGGGACGAAATGAACCCCAAAATTGGGGTCATATACCCTATACCACTATAATTCCTATTATGGTATATGAGCCATAAACCCTTTTAGGGTTCATTTCGTCCCCAAGGTAGTAGAGTTTAAGGTTTCGGGGGTATTGGGGTCTCTTGGCCCTCAAAGCCCTGAGTCCCCCAAAACCCCTTTGGGTTTAGGGTTTAGGGTTTAGGGTTTAGGGTTTAGGGTTTAGGGTTTAGGGTTTAGGGTTTAGGGTTTAGGGTTTAGTTTAGGGTTTAGGGTTTAGCATAGGGAATACGTGGGCCCCTCAGGGGAACACCAGGGACTACAAGCTGCCTCCGGAAGCCCTGAGCAGCGTCTTGGGTTTAGGGTTTAGGGTTCAGGGTTTAGGGTTCAGGGTTCAGGGATTAGGGTGCATCACCATCGTTTGCCCCGCTTCTTGTCGGGGCAGTTGTTGAGAAGCATGGCAGGGGCGATGAAATCGTATTTTTTCCAGTTGAACATGGCGTCGCCGCAACACGGGAATACCAAATACAAAACAGCAAAAACCCGAGTTTTTTTCGCGTCCAGTTCGGGTGATGAGAGGTGGCACGAACAATGTCTGGTAGTGTCTAGAGGAATGGCAAGCTTGCAAACCCCAAAAACCCGACATTTCTGCACGGAAATGTTGTGTATTTGCAGGCAGAACTGCTTTTTACCCCGGCAGAAGAAAGGCACGAAGTGTCGTAAATACCGGTGCTTTTGCATGGACGTTATCATCGTGCCGACATGCATGCTCTGGCCATTTGCACGCAGTGGTCACACGAACGTTATCATCGTGCGGACATGGATGCTCTGGTAACACGGACGTTATCATCGTGCGGACATGAATGCTCTGGTAACACGGACGTTATCATCGTGCGGACATGGATGCTCTGGCCAGTCGCACGCAACGAAGCCACGAAGCGTCGTAAATACCGATGTTTGTAGCATGTCACGTGCAGGAAACACGGCAAATAACGAT
Source organism: Symbiodinium natans (assembly GCA_905221605.1). Taxonomy (NCBI): domain Eukaryota; class Dinophyceae; order Suessiales; family Symbiodiniaceae; genus Symbiodinium; species Symbiodinium natans. The sequence goes on along the minus strand of CAJNDS010000890.1, from coordinate 621,714 downwards.
GTATTTGGATGCTCTGGCCATTGGCGCGCAGCGATGCCAGGAAGTCGTAAACACCGATGTTAAGCGCATGTCATGTGCACGAAAAACTGCAAATAACGATGTATTCGCACCCTCGGAAAGTGGGGCAAACGAAGGCGATGAACCCAGGGATTAGGGTGCCATGGTGGTGTGGACGAGCAAGGACTGCGCCAAGTTTCTTAGTGCGTCCTGGTACGCGGCGAGCACCGACGCTTGGTACGAGGAGGACTATCGAGTGGCCTCAGAGGGCAGCATCTCATGGAGCTGGAGGACGATCGTGCCAGGCTGCTGTATGACTCAGCGGTTGACTCAGCGTGGTAGTTACATGGTCCCATAGTATAGGTTCTAGACGGGAACCCCTTCTTTACCCCTTCATTTGCCCTATACATTCCCTATACAAACTCAGGGCAATGAAGGGCCCACACATCCGAACCTTTAAAGGAGGTTAGGAACTAGATTACGGGCCCATGAAACTACCCTTCGATTGAGCCAAGGCGAGTACTTGCCTATGGATGGACTGGTTATTGCCGAAGGCAATGACCTGTCCGACGACATTCTGAAGAAGTGGCTTTGCTGCACAAGTCCTCTGATTCAGGAATATTTCACATATGTGGTAGGGATCCGAGTGCTTAGAGAATCCTTCTTTGCTACTTCGCAAGTTATCTCTAAGGGTCCATGTACCTCATGTTTATGTACTTGGGCCCTAAAGTCCCCAAATAGGAGGTACTTTAAGGCCCAGGTGTTCCCTATTTAGGTACATGGACCCTTAGGGTAATGTCCCCAAACCCTAAACCCTAAACCCTAAACCCTAAACCCTAAACCCTAAACCAGGGCATGTTCCCGAAAGTGACTAGCAAGTATTGGAATCCCTGGGCACCCCAGCCAGGTCTTCGCACGGTGTTTGGGTTCGGGGCTTTTTAGGGTTTAGGGTTTAGGGTTTAGGGTTTAGGATTTGGGGTTTAGGGTCTGGGGCTTAGTGTCTAGGGCTTAGCGTTTGTGACAAAGGCCTTCTGAACGGAGTCATGATACTCTGCTCTTGAGGCGAAAAGACACCCCCGGACTCTCAACCACCCCCTTCCCTCATCAGACGCCTAAGCCCCACAAACCTTTAGACCGTATCGGGAAACCCTAAACCCTAAACCCTACACCCTAACCCTAAACCCCACTCCCGAAATGCTGGTGAAGTTTCTTCCTTAAGGCCTGCTGGCTTGACTTCTTTTTCTTGCTACCTCTTAATAGGGTTCAGGGTTTAGGGTTTCGGGATTAGGGTTTGGAATCAGGGAGCTAGGTATCTTAAGTCTTGCATCCCCTATACAGCTATGTAAGGGGGGATAGGAGACGGACATGGACCAACTCTAAAAACTCAACCCCCCATGAGACCAGTCCCTAAACACTAATTTTGCCAGCCATATGTCGCGTCCCCTCTCAGGGGTTTAGGGTTCGAGGGTTTTGAGGTTTGCGGGGTTTAGGGTTACGGTTTTTAGTTCATGGTTTATCAAGGGATTAAGGCTCGTACCCCCAAGGTTGTACCCCTTAAAGGCTCCCCGGAATATACTCCTAACATGGCCCTTAAATTCCTTTAGAGGATCTTAAAAACAGGTTCCCTAAACCCAAGGGAACCCCCCGCCCCCCCCCCCCCCCGCCCTCCCGAACCCTAAACCCTAAACTCTACACTGATGGCAGGTTTAAATGTTGGGAGTTCGGTGGTTGGGATCTGACTTCGGGGTTTAGGTTTTGGGAATTTCAGGTTTAGGATTCTAGAGCTTGGGCTCAAGGGTCAAGTGTCTAGGCTAAACCCTAAACCCTAAACCCTAAACCCTATACCCTTTACCCTTTACCCTTTAAACCCTAAACCCTAAACCCTAAGCAAGGTATGGCTGCAGTTTGCCCGAGCGCCTTACCGGAGAAGCCGCAAAGAAGTTTGCCAGCGACACGGAGCCGCTCGGCTCTTAATGATGAGTTTTTTTTTGTTTGGGGGGTTTAGTGGTTAGGGCTTAGGGCTTAGGGCTTAGGGCTTAGGGCTTAGGGCTTAGGGCTCAGAGCACAGGGCTTAGGGCTTAGGGCTCAGGGCTCTGGGCTCTGGGCTTAGGGCTTAGAGGGTGGAATCCCCTCTCTGTAGTACCCTGCTCCTAGCAGTATTTCATGCCAGCATTCCATTCTTGCACCACAATGAACGAAGGGAGACGATTAAACGGACAAAAACAACAAGCGGAGTTGGCGTGTAGGATGCAGGGCTGAGCAGGGTTCTAGTTGTGGCCAGACTAAATGTGCAGAGTGTGGAATCCATCGCATTCTTCCTTCTGATGTCCTTAGTCCCGCGCTCGTCCTTGCGAGTACCTTCATTCTTTACTTACACCTTAACCCTAAACCCTAAACCCTAAACCCTAAACCCTAAATACACAGATGTGCTCCCTTTTTGGAAACCAGGGTTCTCTAAGCCCGAAGAGCTACACTTACTCGGGACGGAGGGGCTTGCGCTTCAGGTTTCATGCTTTAAGGGTTTTAGGGTTTAGGGTTTAGGGTTTAGGGTTTAAAGGTTTAGGGTTTTTAAGTTTCAAGATGGCACCATAGGGTAGTTTAGGCGTTGCTCGACGTTCTCTAAACCCTAAAACCCAAAACCTAAACTAACCCTCGACACGTTGTGTTTGGGAACCTATTGTTCCTAAGCCCTACGGTCTACCCCCCAATAAACCCCTGAACCTGAAACTCCAATCTCCGATCCCTAGGGCAAAACCCCAATTCCCGCTCCCTAAACTCTAAACCCTAAACCCTAAACCCTAAACCCTAAACCCTAAACCCTAAACCTGACACTCAAGTTTTCTTTACTGCACCCCCCCCCCCCCTCTCCTCCAAAAAAAACCCTCGGCTTCTTCCCAGGATGGATGTGTCCAAAGACGAGCTGGAGTCGCTTGGTGAGGATGTTCGAGGGTTTGGGGGATTAGGGTTTAGGGTTTAGGGTTTAGGGTTTAGGGTTTAGGATCTCGGTTTTACAGGTTTAGTAGAATGGGTTGTGGTTTGTGTCTCTGAATTCAGAGGTGGAGGCTTCTCGTGCCCTTGGGGTTGACACTTCGTGAGGCTTTTAGCCTGAACCCTAAACTTTAGGGTTTAGGGTTCAGGGTTCAGGGTATAGGGTTTAGGGTTTAGGGTTTAGGGTTAGGGTTCACATCCTCTTGATTATGGTGTTGCGAAAATATCCTCATAAGCAGCCACAACGAACCTCGGCAGAAACGACATTGGAGTCTTCAGTTGGGATTCAGGGTTGCTGCGCGCTGCGGGCTTCGTTCAGTGTTTACGCTTGCAGCTCTGCGTTTCGGGTGCTGGTCATGCGTGAATGCAGAATTTGAGGGCTTGCCGTTTCGGAAATCCGGCCTACCATCACGCCCTGAGGCCTAATTAGGCTTTCGAGTCTAGGCTGTAGGGAGCCAACCCTGATTCCGACACCCGAAGGCCCTCATTCTACAGTCCCGATGCCGAGACCCCTGTCGAAGGCCGTCGTCTAGGTTTGGTGTTTAGGGATTTGCGATGCCGCAGAGGTTATTTGGCCCGTTCGCCACCACCCGTTAAGGACTTGGGGCTCACGGCTTGGATATTATATGTGTGGCCCCATGTAAACCTTAACACCCTGAACCCTAAACCCCAAAATCAGGGTGAGGTCCTTGTTGCGAAAGGGAAGATTTCTTAAAGTAAGGGCTGGGCTCTTCGGATTTGCAGGTGACTTTGGCTTTGGGTTAGGAGCTCAGGCTAAGGATTAGAAATTAGGTTTTAGGGTGTAGGGTTTAGGGTTTAGGGTTTAGGGTTTAGGGTTTAGGGGCAATAGTCAGGTTTGCGCTCATGCAGTTTGCGCTGGCAGCTGGCGTGCCTCGACGATTGATATTCATAAAAGCCAAGTTGTCGGGCTTTAGGGTTAGAGTTTTGGGGTTTAGGCTTTGAGGCTTGGGGATTTGGTCTTAGAGTTTGGGGTTGAGGCTACGGGGCTTAGACTTGAGGGTGTAGGAAGCCCTAGACAGGCTCTAGACCCTAAGCCTCAAACCCTGAGCCCTATCCCCCCTATGCATGTTTCAGCTAAAGCTCTAAGCCCCAAAGTCCCAAAGCCCCAAAGCCCCAAAGCCCTAAACCCTAAACCCTGAACCCCAAAGCCCTGAACCCTCAGCCCTAACGTCCGCTGGCATCCTGGCGTAGACGAGTCGAAGAGTGGCGCTTGGGCCCTCAAGGGAGTCTGAAGTTACTGGACTGGGTGTAAACCTTAAACCCTAAACCCTAAACCCCAAACCCCAATCCCTAAACCCTAAACCCTAAACCCTAAACCCTAAACCCTAAACCTGAAAGTCCAAGAAGTTTGGGGTTGGAAGTTTGGGATGTTTGGGATGCACATTACGTCTTAGCAGGAAGTTTGGGAGTTCAGGTCCTTATCCCCCCCCCCCCCCCAAGAAGCAAAAGGGTTCTCCCCTAAACCCTAAACCCTAAACCCTAAACCCTAAACCCTAAACCCTAAACCCTAAACCCTAAACCCTAAACCCTCAAGAAGCAAAAGTTTTCTCTGGGGCACGGAATCCCCTAAACGATTGACCCTAAACCCAAAACCCTAAACCCTAGCCCCTACACCCTAAGTTTGGGCGGGGTTTAGGCGACCAGTAGCCTCGACAAGATGTGCGGGTTTAGGGTTTAGGGTTTATAGGGTTTATAGGGTTTATAGGGTTTATAGGGTTTATAGGGTTTATAGGGTTTAGGGTTTAGGGTTATATGTAGGGTTTAGGGTTTAGGGCGCGCTCCAAATCTCCCACGAGAAGCTGAGCCATCTAGGGGCCGAAGCCATCCCGCCCTCAGAGCCTAGGCCCTTAGAATCCCGCACATCCCCTCAACCCTATAAACCCGATGCATGAAACTAGGACCGGGAGTTATTCAACTTGGAAAGGCTGCCGGTCCCAGCCAGATTCCAGGCTGGGTATGGCGCGCCAATCCCAAGGCTGCTGCCAGGGCCATCATGCCTCTCTTTTTGAAGGCGCATCTTCGTCTCACAGAGCCGATTCAATCAAAGGCGACTGTGTTGATCAGCCTATTCAAAGGCAGCGGCAAGGGAAACGCCGCTGACTGGTCCAACCACAGAGCAATTTGTTTGTTCGACGAGCCGGGCAAATTGCTCCGCAAGGCATCCCGGCCGGCCTTGCTTGAGGCGCTCCAGCCACGTGAGCTCCACCAGGGCGGCATGCCCGGATCTCTGCTGCCGTCCGGCCACCACCTCCTGAGGACCTTCTTCGCTGTCGCCAGGGCACATAAGACAGCACATGCAGCGTTTTTCTTCGACGTCACTTCGGCGTACTATTCCTAGGTTACTCCCGGGTCTAGTAAATCCTATACATCCTAAACCCTAAAATGCGAATAAATCCTGGAAGTCCTACATATTCCTCAACAACCCAACTTCTGTCTGGGGTTTCAGGTGCCTATACTCACCCGGTTTAGGGTTTAGGGTTTAGGGTTTAGGGTTTAGGGTTTAGGGTTTAGGGTTTAGGGTTTAGGGTTTCAGGTGCCTATACTCACCTTCTGCCGCGGATCGCAGATGCTCAATGTCATGCGAGGCGGGGACGGGGTTCCTCGATGTGGCTTCTGGGGTTTATGGCCTCGGTCTTGAGGTTAAGGGTTTAGGGTTTAGGGTTTAGGGTTTAGGGTTCAGGGTTCAGGGTTCAGGGTTCAGGGTTCAGGGTTCAGGGTTTAGGTTTCTTGGAGACTTGGTGGTGGAGAGTTTGGCGGCTTAAGGGGCTGCAGGTGTTTTGGGTTTATGGTTAGAAAGGAGGCTTTCGGCGGTGTGAAAGGGAGCTAGGTTCGGTCCTAATTATGGACTGAACCCTAAACCCTAAACCCTAAACCCTAAACCCTAAACCCTAAACCCTTCGTTGGCGATTGATGGTTGAGGGCGCACGAACTCCCAGGCTGCAACAAGAGTCGGGCTCTCCACCCACTAGCTGCCTTTCTGAGATGACGTTGTAACCCTAAACCTAAACCCTAAACCCTAAACCCTAAACCACCCTAAACCCTCCTAAACCCAGAACTCAAAACCCTAAACCCGAAGCCCTACACCCTAAACCCTAAACCCTGCCCTCGCCTGGCCGACCAGGGGGGACTCTTATCGGCGACATCGAGAGTCAGACGGACAGCAAGATCAAGCAGCTTGCCTGCGGGTACTAGAGGGGTGTGAATATGTACTGCCTTGGCTTTCTTCTGGCTGGCTCTTGGGACTTTACTTTAACTCTTTGGGTTTGTGTAGAAACTACAATAAGGAGCCTTAAAGACTTGTGGCCCCTGTATAAGCATACTAGAATAATCCCCAAAACCTAGTCGAATAAAGCTGCTTGCCTGCAGGTACTGGTAGGGGTCGCAAGAACTACTAAGAGCATTTCCTTAGGGTTCCTGTATATGCATACTCTAATAACCCCCAAAACCCTATAGTCTAGCTATTGAGGCCCCTTTAGTACAAGGGTAGGGGCTTCGGATTTGGGCATCGAGCCCTAAACCCTAACCCTAAACCCTAAACCCTAAACCCTAAACCCTAAACCCTAAACCCTAAACCCTAAACCCTAAACCCTAAACCCTAAACCCTAAAACATAAACCCTAAACCCTAAACCCTAAACCCTAAACCCTAAACCCTAAACCCTAAACCCTAAACCCTAAACCCTAAACCCTAAACCCTGAACCCTGAACCCTGAACCCTGAACCCTGAACCCTGAACCCTAACCCGCCTTCCCTTCAGAGGGCTGGCCCCTTCTGCGACCCACTCAGCGCTTGCTTTGTGTTGCTTTGCCCTGCCAAATTTCATTCTTCCTCGTCTCCCTGGTGACTGATAAGTAGGGTTTCGGGTTTAGGGTTTAGGGTTTTCCCGGCATACGTGCTATTCTTTAAATTCCAGAATTCTCGTGCATTCCTCCCGAAGTACCCTAAGCTCCCTGACCTACCTAACCCTGAGCCTTACATCTCAAACGTCCTGGACTTCCGAAACTCCTTCGCCTCAACGCTTGCTCTAGTTCTCAATCTCTTTGAGCTAAAACCCTAAACCCTACAAACCCTATAAACCCTACACACCTTATAAACCCGATAAGCCCTATAAACCCTATAAATAAACCCTAATAACCCCTTATTATAATAAACCGTATAAACCCTCTAAACCTCTAAACCCTATAACCCTAAACCCTACACCCTAAACCCCCTAAACCTGCGACACTCCAGAAGACATCCCCCCCAAAACCCCGAAACAAACCCAATAAACTCTATAAACCCTATAATTCCTGTAATCCATATAAACCCTGTAACCCTAAAACCCTAAAACCCTAAACCCTAAACCCCTAAACCTGCGACCCTCCAGAAGACATCCCCCCAAAAGGCACCTCCGTGATTCCTCGGAGCCGGCACCCTGTCTTTGAGACACGGGCTTTTAAGGTTTAGGGTTTAGGGTTTAGGGTCTAGGGTTTAGGGTCTAGGGTCTAGGGTTTAGGGTTTAGGGTCTAGCTTTATTCGGTTTTTTGGGGAATTTAGGGCTTTCAGGCCTTTTGGGCTTTTGGGGGTTTGGGGTTTAGGCTTTTGGGCGTCTAGGGTTTTTAGTTTTGTTGGTTTACGGTTTTAAGGGGTGTTTAGGGCGTTTGAGATGTTTTTTTCTGAGTTCTTTGTGGGTTGTTTGGTGACGTTTAGGGTTTTTAGGTTTGTTTTACTTTTGGGTTTTGGGGCATAGGGTTATTTCGGGCTTAGGAGCCTAGGGGTTTTAGGGCTTAGGGTTGTAAAGTTTTATGGGTAGGGGTTTCAGGTGTCGGGTTTGCGGTTTTTAGGGTCGGGAGTTCCTCAAACCCTTATAGGATTCCTAAGCAGCCTACAAGAAGCGTAGGGTTAGGGTTCTTAAGGTAGCCCTCAACCCTTCAACACTTCTACCCTCCAACCCTCCAACCCTCCAGCCCTCCAACCCTCCAACCCTCCAACCCTCCAACCCTCCAACCCTCCAACCCTCCAACCCTCCAACCCTCCAACCCTCCAACCCTCCAACCCTCCAACCCTCCAACCCTCCAACCCTCCAACCCTCCAACCCTCCAACCCTCCAACCCTCCAACCCTTCAACCCTTCAACCCTTCAACCCTTCAACCCTTCAACCCTTCAACCCTTCAACCCTTCAACCCTAAACCTAGACCCTGAACCCCAGACCTTCTTCGGGTTCAGCAGCCTCGTATCCCAGGTCCTTCCAGGATCTTGTTAGGAGCCCGGGGACTTATGTAGCAAGCCCTAGACCCAAAACCCCGCTTCAGTTCGCCCCACTTAATTACCCGAAATCCTGAACCCCCAAGCCTTACCAAGCCTTAAACCCCTGAACCCTAAACCCTTAAGGCTAAACCCTAAACCCTCAACACTAAACCGCCCTAAACCCTATACCCTAAACCCTAAACCCTAAACCCCACGCCAGTCTCCAAAAGGACTTACCCCAAACCCTAAACTGTATACCCTATACCCTAAACCCTAAACCCCACTCCAGTCTCCAAAAGGACTACGACAGCTTCCGGCATCCCATCTCTGTGAAGCCGAAGACGCCCCTGGCGGAGTGGAGTCCCTGCCGAAAGAGGGGTTTAGGGTTTACGGTTTAGGGTTTGGGGTTTTAGGTTTAGGGTGTAGGGTTTAGGGTGTAGGGTGTAGGATTTAGGGGTTAGGGTTCACGCTTTAGGCCTTTTTGAATGTTTTGGGGTTTTGTAGAGTTGCTGTCGGAAGAACTTGAAATACATCAATCGGTCTTCTTCCTGAGGGTCTCATATGTCCTAGTTGTATCCTGCTCCCTTGTGTAGGTTCGTCCGTTCGAATAGAATCAGACAAACCGTGAAGAAGCTTTCTCTCTCTCTCTCTCCCTCTCTCTCTCGTCCGCTCCTTTTCGGGTGGAGGGTGTTGTGGTGCTGGGCTTGGGGGTATGTTGGGGAGGTCAACGGTTGGATGAACCCTAAACCCTAAACCCTAAACCCTAAACCCTAAACCATGGTCCAAGGTTCGCAGATAGCCTTGGCCAACATGGAGATCCGGACACGCTGATGGACGCACGTCTCAACAGTCTCAACCCCCAGTCCTACGCTTTAGGGTTTAGGGTTTAGGGTTTAGGGTTTAGGGTTTAGGGTTTAGGGTTTAGGATTATAATAGTGGTATTCTAAGCCCTATTAAGAACTGTCAGTCTAAGGGAGAACATCCCAGCCTAAAAGGGTTTAGGGTTCAGGGACGGCCCCCTAATCCCCAAATCCGATGGTTTAGGGTTAGGGTTTAGGGAATACGGAGCCCTGAAACCCTGACTCGGCAAACATCCTGGCGAGATTTTGAAACATGAGCCTGTTCTTCTTGAGCCTTGGCTCCTGGCTCGATGAGGGCTGAAGGCTCACGGTTTTGCAAAGCCCCCCCCCCCCCCCCCCCCCCCCCCCCCCCGATACTTGAGGGGTTTAGTTAACAGCCTAAGTTAGGGTTCATCTTCAAACATACGAATCCTTACCAAACCCGTCATGGCTGTCATGTGTTTGCAAATGGGAGGACTGGCAAGGTGGCCCTGTTTGGACATGCTCAGTGCCCTCACATCCTGTCGTGTAAAAAACACGTGCGACCCGTTGATGGCCAGGCCCCGCCAAGAACACCACAATTGCTGGACCTGGCTAATGTACGTAAATAGTGTGTTTTACAGTTTGCTGGCACGTTATGGAACCTACCCAGGAGCTGGAAATGCGGAAGGCGCTGCAAGTTAATTTGGAGAGGGAGGGTCGAGACAGACCCAGGAGAAAAAAAAGGCAGAGCCCGCCCAACCTCAAAACCCCTACAGCAGAAGACATTGGGTTTAGGGTTTAGGGTTTAGGGTTTAGGGTTTAGGCTTTAGGGTTGTGGGTTTAGGGTAGTGCGCTTGAAAAGGACACCATGCCCCTTTTTGTTAACACCCGAAGCCGAAACAAGCCTTGTGGATTCGAGGTGAACTCCTATCACCACCAGGCTTCCAAGGCGCAAAGCTACTCGCGTCTGGGGGGGGATTCATGGGCGGTAGCGAGTCCTAGGGAAGCTTAGGGAGCCTTAGGCCCTTAGGCAGGAATTAAACCCTAAACCCTAAACCCCATATAAAGCCTAAACCCTAACCCTTTCAAACTACCGCAGGTCCTAAACCCTACAAACCGTGCAGTAGAAGATGTCATGTCCCACAAAACGGTCCTATGAGCCCTGAACTTGAAGACAAAGGGTTCAGGGTTTAGGGTTTAGGGTTTAGGGTTTAGGGTTTAGGGTTTAGGGTTTAGGGTTCAGGGTTTAGGGTTTAGGGTTTAGGGTCGAGGGAAAGGTTTGGGGTGTTAGGGGTATAGGGGTTAGCCCCCTTCCCACCCCCCCCCCCCCCCCCCCCCCAAACCGCCACACCTAAGCCAACCAATCTAGCAGCCAATATCCGAACACGAGCTCAACCCTGAGAATTGTTGAGAGCGTTCAGGTGGGGATATCGGGTTTCTCTAGACCCTGAACCCTACGCCCTCAAATTGGGAAGGTTTTCGAGGAAATCCTAAAACCTAAATCTAAGCCTCTAGACCTTGAACCCTAAACCTGGAAGCTTTGGGAGGAGCTGGGTTGGAGTCTGGTGCCCATGGCACACAGCCCGGATGGCTTGATCGAAGGCAGGGGGAAGAGTTTCAGGGTTACGGCTAAGTAGGGTCTAGGGTTTAGGGTTGTTCAGGCTAGGTTTGGATGCTTCTGGGTGTAGGGTATAGGACCCAGGGCCCTGGAAGGACCCACTAGGAAGTACCACTTATAAGGGTTGCTGAATTGTACTTCTAGGACAGTTGGAGGTTCTACTTTCTTAGGAAGAGGTCTCAAGTATGCACTCTCAATGGGAGGTAGCGGGGGCACACTGTAAACCCTCAACCCTAAACCCTTTGTTCCAGTACAGGCTCAGGGGAGGTTGGGGAGCGTTTGTCTTAGGATGCGACGGCTGGGATAACATCCCAAGCCCTACACCCCAAACCCCAAACCCTAAACCCTAAACCCAAAACCCAAAACCCTAAACTGGCAGCTGCAGGAGTCAGCGGCAGCCCAAGAATTTCAAGCCCTATATGAAGCAGGGTTAATCTTACTGTTTTTGGTGAGTGTATATATGGTTCCTTTTTAATATTGGTGAGTGTATATACCGGGTGTCCTTTTGGGGGTACAAGAAATATATACCCTACTTCATATAGTTCTCCAGCTGAGCGGCACACTGTTTGTGACCGTATGAAGGGTTACACGATAGGACCGACACTCTCCCTCCCAGACATGCCACATACCTTTTGTTACGGTTTGTTCTTAAGTCGTATTCGGGATCCCTTTCGAGGAATATTCGAATGTCTTGAAGTCATTTAGCTGGAACTCTGCTTGCCCACAGTCGCATGGGTTTCCACCTACTCATTCAGAGGCAGTTCCTCCTCAACTGTAGGTAAAGAGAGTCACTGGTAAGCCTTGCACATCCTTGCACATCCTTGCACCCTTAACCCCAAACCCCCAAACCCCAAAACCGCAAAACCCGAAAACCCTAAACCGTAAAACCCTACAACCCTAAAGCCCTAAGCCTAAAGCCCTAAAACCCTAAAGTCCTAGAAACCTAGGCTCTGACCACACCCCAAGCTGCTCGAGGCTTCTATGATCCGCGCTACAACCCCAAGCAGGGGCAGTTTGTTGTGGGTATCTCGGCTAGAATTGATTTTGTGAAAAGCGGCTGAGGCAGACCCAGCCTCTGGTGCCTTGTTCCTCCTTTCTTTGGCGGGGGGGAAGGGGTTGGGGGTTAGGGTTTAGGTTCAGGGTTGAGGGTTAGGGCTTCGCTTTAGGGTTCAGGGCTTAGGGTTTAGGGTTGCCTTCGGAACAACCCCCCCCCCCCCACCCCACCCGTACCTTACTTCAAAAGAGATGCCCGCTGTTGTTTTCCCAGGCTCCTCTGGAAGCCACCCTGGCCATGAAACCTACACACCGGCTCAGGTTTTTGTTTTGGTTTTGGGTTTAGGGTTTAGGATTTAGGGTTTAGGATTTAGGGTTTAGGATTTAGGGTTTAGGATTTAGGGTTTAGGATTTAGGGTTTAGGGTTTGGGCGGGGGGGGGGTCTTCTGACCACCTTAAATCCCTGCATCGGCCCAGAACCGCACTCCGCACTCCATGGTGTCAAGACCTTAAGTTTCCCTTACCCTACACCCTAAACCCTAAACCCTAAACCCTAAACCCTAAACCCTAAACCCTAAACCCTGAACCCCCGAATATGTGAGTTTGATTTCTCACGGCTGAGAACCCCAGTGGTGGATTTGAGGCATTTAGGAGGGTTAACACAACTCTAAAACCCGAAAGAAGCCCCTGAGTCGCACTACCCAAATTCCGCCCTAAACCCTGTAGCTCCTAAGACCCTGAACACTATAAACCCTAAATTCTAAACCCTAAATCCTAAACCCTAAACCCTAAACCCTGAACCCTACTTAAAACCTAAACCCTAAATCCTAAACCCTAAACCCTAAACACTGTAAGCCCTCAACGCGTTTCGAGGTCTTCAGTTCCATCCTGAACGTATGCTGAGCGACTACCCTGGCTGCGCTCGATGCTACGAGTTCACCGGCTCGTCTTAACGGTTTGGGGTTTCGGGCTGAGAGTTTAGGGGTTAGGGTTTAGGGTTTAGGGCTTAGGGTTTAGGGTCTTAACTGCGTCTTAACGGGGGGTTTACGAGGACCCGGAGTGCGTAGGCCCTTACTCCCTTTTTTTAGGGTTTAGGGTCCCTTGTACTTCTCGTTAGAACGAAAAGGGCACCCCTTTTAGACCTAGGCTCCTCTTGGGTGTAGTTTGGGGCTTGGGGTACTCAGCAGCTTCGCAGTATGTACCCCTGCACTAGAAGGCGTAACCCATGCAACTGTACTGGTAGGCAAGTAGAGTGTTCTGTAGGCTTTGATTGAGGATGCAGGGTTAGAGTATTTATTCCTCAGCGCGGGGTACACCTGGTTCCCGAATGTAGCTCCTTCGGGGTACTTCAGTTCCTCCAAAAGCCTGAACCCAAAACAGACTGACGAATTGGGGACTCCACATAAGGAGAAGGAGAACCCCACAGTAGCAAACCCGAGGGTGGATGAAGGAAATTCGATGAGATCATAGACAACCTTTACGGATGTTTTTCAGACTTTCCTAATTAGGCCTTCCCGAAAACGAAGGATCAGAAAGAACTTCATGGTTGTTGATCATCGTCCCTCTTCCCGCATGGCCACTGTAGACTGCAGTTTCGGTATGGTTCTCCTAGTAGACCCATAGCATCCCAACATGATTTCCCTCGTAGAGGGGCCTTTAAGACCCCTAAACCCTAAACCCTAAACCCTACAGTAAACCCTAAACCCCCATATGAGAGTCCGCAGTCAGGGGACCCCAAAGGATGTTTTTGTTCTCTCCCCCTCCCCGCAAAGGAATGTGCTGAAGAACATGCCACTATAGGGTTAGGGTTAGGGTTCAGGGCAGGACTAGGGCATATTTGGCCGTCTTAGGGTTGAGGTTAGGGTTTATAGGGTTTAGGGTTTAGGGCTTGGGGACCCTAAACCCTAAACCCCAAAACTCCAAGCTTCTTTGACTCTTTGAAGGGGGGGGGGGTTGGGGGCTTCCTCTTGGGAGGGGTTCCCCCCCATGATTGACAAATACCCCCCCTGAAACAACCTCAAAGCCTATACCAAAACCCCAAAATTTGCCTTAAACCCAACCCGGAACACCCGAGGTAAACCCTAGGAAGCGTGGCCAGGCAAATCCTAAACCCTAAGCCCTAAACGCGATGGAACAACCCGAAAGCGCTTCCTTCGCTGACTCTATCCCCTCGGTGTCCGTTGCAGAATTTGTGCGGGAGCCCTTGAGCTTCTACCTGAAGGTTCATGGTACTTCTTAACCGATTACACCTGTACTTATAACTGTACTTATAGCCATATTAGGGCACTGAAGGGGCTTATAAGTACAGTTGTAAGTACAGTTCTCATTGGTTAAGAAGTACCATGAACCCCCAAGTAGCGTTTTCATAGGATCACTGCGTGGAGGCTTGGGTGGGCTCTCCAACCGGCAGGGGTGTGGGTGCTCAACGAGAGTGCCAGAAGTGCGCGGCATTCACTTGTGGTACACAGACGCGCAGAATGGATGCAGAGAGCCTCCCGATGAGGAGTGGCGGGCCCAAAAACTTTTGCCCAAGACCGTGCAGGCGGCGTCAAGCAGGAACTTCTGCGTGGATGAGTAGCGTGCTTGTCATCCCATCAACCTGTCGGATTACTTGGTAGCCCAGTGGTGCCCTTTACCCTGTGTTTTTGGTTTTGTGTTCCCCGTTTCAAGTAACCAGCCAAAATTTCGTACCCTTCCTATAAGATGGTTACTGGGCTACCAAGACTATGCGAGCCAGGGTTAAGGGTTTCGGGTTTATTTCTTTGGTTTAAAGTCTTATTCTTGGTTTAAGGATTAAGGTTTTCGGGGCGTCCGCTTGAGGGTTTAGAGGTGTTGGCTCGTACGCTGAGGCTTTAAAGAGTTTAGGGCTTCCTCATAGGGTTTAGGGGTTTAGGGTTTAGGGTTTAGGGTATGTAGGGGCGTTGGGTTCCCAGGTCCTAAATGCCCTGAGCCTTGCTGAACTTGACACCCGAAGCACCCTAAACCATGAATCACCAAAAATCCTAAACCCTGAATCCTAAAGCCCTAAACCCTAAACTCTAAAGCCTGAATCATAAAGCTTTAAACCCCTGAACCCGAAGCCCTAAATGCCCGAAGCCCTAAACCCCTAAACCCCTAAACCCCTAAACCCCTAAACCCCTAAACCCCTAAACCCCTAAACCCCTAAACCCCTAAACCCCTAAACCCCTAAACCCCTAAACCCTAAACCCTAAACCCTAAACCCTAATTGCCCTGAGTCCTGCTTAGGTCCTTCTTGGAGGCTTGCAAAGCCTACAAAAGCTACCAGGATGCCGCCTAGGCCAAGGGTTCAGGGTTAAATATTCAGGGTTTAGGGTTTAGGGTTTAGGGCTAGAGTTTAGGGTTTAGGGTTTAGGGTTTAGGGTTTAGGGTTTAGGGTTTAGGGTTTAGGGTTTAGGGTTTAGGGTTTAGGGTTTAGGGCTAGGGTTTAGGGTTTGGGGGGCACTGAGACTAGGACCCGGAGTAGGCCCTTATTCCCTTTCTTCGGGGTTTAGGGTCCCTTCTACTTCCCTTCAAAACAAAAAGGGCACCCTTGTTATGCATAGGTTACTCTGGGGTCTAGTATAGTTATTAGATACTGTTTCTGCATGGACATATACCATATACTGTCATACAGTCATAAATTGTGCCTGCCGTACGCAGTCAGTAGAGATACAGATAGGTAGAGCTTACAAGTACATAAGCCTAGAAAGCCTGTGCGACGTGCAGGGTTACCGAAACCCTAAACCCTAGCCCTGAACCCTAAACCCTAAACCCTAAACCCTAAACCCTAATATGTTGGCCTGAACCCTGGTTCTGCTGCTGTCTGACATCTCGGGCCCAGCAGCACATTTAGCGACGGTGTTCGCTCAGATGTCCACGCTGCAGGCCTTAAGGACCAAATGCTAAATGGATGCCCCTTCTTTTAGGGTTTAGGGTCTATAGGGTTTAGGGTGTAGGGTGTAGGGTTTAGGGTTTAGGGTTTGGGACTAGAGGGTGTAGGGGTACTCGGACCCAGAGTGGGCCCTCATTCCTGTGTTTTAGGGTTTAGGTCCCCTTCTAGGCCCCGTGAAACCAAAAAGGGCACCCTTTGTGTGTCTAGGTTTCTCTTGGGTCTAGTATAGGGTATATGAAGCAGGGTTGATATTACTGTTTTTGGTGAGTGTATATAAGGTTCCTTTTTCATATTGGTGAGTGTAGACCTTGGATGTCTTTTTGGGGATACAAGAAATATAAACCCTACTTCAAATGGTCCCAATTTCAAGGCTCATTTGGTCCCCAAGGCGCCTAGAGTCGCAGCTAGGGCCTTTTGAGTGCCCATTTTTGAGAGGGGAGGCCGCACGCACGCTTAGCCGGGCAGTATACGTTCTGTTGTCTTCCGAAGCATGATCTAGCTGTCCAGAGTGCACCTAAGCCCTAAACCCGAAACCCTAGTTACATCCTAAGCCCTAAAGCCTAAAGCCCTGAACCCTGAACCATGCTTGCGACCCTCCGAGCTTCTAGAAGCTCGACGGTGCCAACGAAAATTGTGAACACGGGCCTGGCCCCTTTTGAAGGTTCGCAAAGGGCCGAATACCCCCTTATGAAGGAAGAAGGCGAACACCTTACTTTGGCTATGCAAAGCTTCCTGCTTGACCTAAAAGTGAAAAATGAGGGGGGTATCAACGCCATCCTCGGCAGAGCGCCGAGATTCAGATACCGAGATTCCATGACGCGGCCAAGCTGCTCTGAAACTCGGATTCTTACACCTTGGCCCTGGCAGCTCGGCGTGACTTCCCCAGTATCCCCAAAGATCATGCCATGGGTCACTGCATGTAAACACATAAATACATTATATATATATATATATATGTTTCTAGTTACATTATTTATTCAAGGATGTGCATAAACATGTAGAAAACACAATCATTAACACGATCATCATTAATGCGAAAGGCCTGGCTATTGATTCAGCAGGCCCAAGACCTCAAGCCAAAGCCAGAAGGTTCAGGTTTTAGGGTTTAGGGTTTAGGGTTTAGGGTTTAGGGTTTAGGGTTTAGGGTTTAGGGTTTAGGGTTTAGGGTTTAGGGTTTAGGGTTTGGGCCTATGAAACCAGGCCACACCCCAAAGGGTGCATCTGAACCCCTAGCATAATCAGGGCTCATCCTTGCGCATCTAGGGTTTTCGAGTCTGTAGACGCTTGGCAGGGATTCCCAAGAAGGCCAGGGTTTAGGGTTTGGAGGATTTAGGGTTTGGGGTTTAGGGAATAGAGGTTTGCTTCGTATGTCGTCGGTTCAGCTAGTCCTCCCCCTCTACTGCTCTGCTGCTCCAGTACGCGCGCACAGGCTGAAATCACTAAAGCCTGCACCAAATGACTTCTATGTCTACGTGGGACCACGCCACGCACTTGCACATTCCTTGGTATTCTGTATTATCCCATAATTAGTACTTACATAAGTTCTAGGGTGCTTTCAGGGTCCCTTAATATGGGCCCTCAATTGAGGAACCCTTATATACCCCTACTTCAGAATCCTGTAAAACAGGTAAGGGTTTCAAAGGTTTCTTTGTTGAGCGCCCACCGGCCTTGTTCCAGAGAGTCAGCGGGGAGCGCCGCGGCCAAGAGTTCGGAGTCGTATGAGGTTTGTAAGATCTAGGGTTTAGGGTTTAGGGTTACAGGCACCGACTGATTCTCTCGGATTTGGGGAGTTAGGGCCCACGGGTTCGGGGGGGGGGGGGGGGAGTTCGCGCCTAGGGCATCGGTCTATAGAGCCTAGCGGGTTGAGATCTCTACCGTACTGATTTGTGCTTTTCTACTCCGAAGCAGGTCCTGCCTCTCCGCTGGAGCCTCTGCACCATGCTTTGCTGACTACATAGCCAAGAAAAAGTGCGGTGAAAGTAGCCGAGGTCGGACCCCCCCCAGAAGTTTAGGGTTTAGGGTCTGGGGTTTGGGGTTTGGGGTTTGGGGTTTGTTTAGGGTGTAGCGTTCGTTGTCTGGCGTTTTGGGTCGAGTCTCGCAGCACCTTGTTACATTTTCCTGTTCTACATCAAAAAAGTCGCAACTCTCCCCCGCTCCCTCCCTTTCCCTCCGCAAAATACCAAGCCAGGATCCCGTCTTTTCACGGGTTCGGTTCCCTGACACGCCACTCTCAAAGCAAGAAAGCGTGTTCCGTGAATAGACTTGCTGGTTATCATAAGGACGCCTTAAAAAGCAAAGCACGCTAAAGCCGACAATCCACTTGTTTTTTTGGTCGGGCCGCCATAAACCCGAACCTCAATCCCCACCCAAAGCCTTCATACTCTGAATCCCGTTTAGGGTTTAGGTAGGTATTAGGGTTTAGGTTTTAGGGCTTTAAGTTTAGGGTTTAGGGTTTATAAGGGTGTTTAGGGTTTATAGTGCTTACAGGGTTTAGAAGCGGTATAGCATAGCAATCATTTGTTCTTCACATTTTCCTTGGGTTGAGGGTAGCTCGGCGTCCGCGGTACCATAGCCCTTGACTCAACCGTACTTGGAGGTTCATGGTACTTATTAACCAAATATACCTGAACTTATAGTTGTACTTAGAACTATATTCGGGCACTTAAGCGGCTTGTAAGCGGGTTATAAGTACAGTTATAATTGCTTACCCTAAACCCTAAACCCTAAACCCTAAAACCTAAACCCTAAACCCTAAACCCTAAACCCTAAACCCTAAACCCTAAACCCTAAAACCCTAAACCCTAAACCCCTTATAATTTTAAGTATCATGAACCTCCAAGTAGGACCTGCAAGGTGCCAAAACCTTAAACAGCGCTTGGAAGATGGGCTTGTTTGTGGGGCCCGCACCCTTTCAGGGTTTAGGGTTTAGGGTTTAGGGTTTAGGTTTTAGGGTTTGGGGTTTGGGGTTAGGGTTTAGGGTTTAGGGTTTTGAAGCGACAGCCATAGCGAAGGAACTACATTAGGACCTTCAGGTAAATTCCCTAAGCTTTTCGCAGGTCGCGACGGTGGACTCTGCCTGATGCCTCCTCATTTGCCGCCACGACGTTTCATGTTTAGTTTGGGCTGAATCTTAAGAATCCCCGGACCTACTTTGTGTAGGTTATTGGCACCAACTGCTAAAAGGGTTTTAGTCAGTGCGGTCCTCATGTCTATGCTCACCTTGGGGAAGAAATGGTCCCCAAAATTGGGTTTAGGGTTTAGGGTTTAGGGCTTAGGGTTTAGGGTGTAGGGACTAGGGTCTAGGGTCTGAGGTTTAGGGTTTAGGGTTTAAGGGTGTAGGGTTTAGGGTTTAGGGTTTAGGGTTAGCCCTTAACGAGTTCAGCAAGGGCCGAGGGCACAGCTTCTTACAGGGGGCACGGACATTTGGTTCTGGCTGCAATGGGCTCACGGTGTAGGAGTTTGGGTTGAGGGTTTCAAGTTTAGGGTTCAGGGTTTAGGGTTTCGGGAGATTGATAGGGCCTATAGAATTTGCACTAGTCTGTGGCGGTCTGACGCCACAGTGCAACGACCACCGGAGGCATGTCAGGCCAAACCAAAGAATCGGCTTAGGTTTTAGGGTTTCGGGTTTGGGGTTTTGGGTTTAGAGTTTAAGGCTGTGTTTCTCTATAAGTTCCCCAACCCGCCCCTGCCCCCGCACCCCCCCCTCAACCCCAAAAGCAGCAAAGCCAAGACCCCTACATGACCAGCAGCGTCCACTGACAAAAACGTGCTTCCACATGGCTCCACTTTGCAGGCCATGAAACCCTTGCGAAACTGGCTGCTACACAAGGGCCTCCCCAGTTGTCCAGTTCCACTCCAGTTTGCTTAGCACACTGTCCAACCGGACAACGGTCACTACACACGAAAACTTGGGCACCGATTAGTGCAAAACTTGCGGAGCGATTCGATCCTTATACCTTTCAACTGGACCCAAAATTTTGGTTCCGCCAAACGGCCCCCAAAATGGGTCTTCCCACGTTAGAGATGTAACAATGCAACCAGATTTCCGCATTCCAACCACAACGAACAGTTGCCCTGACCCTATTGCTGAAACCGAAAAAGTTGGTTTAACAGGGGAGGCCCACGCAGCACTACCACTTTCTGACACTTTTTTGGCCTCTAAAATGGAGTCGCTCTGAGGGGGCGAATTTTTCCTACAGTGTTGAGCAAGATCAAGTTGCCCAAGACCTGACACCCAAAACCGATTCCTGTCTTTGAGGGCACGGCTAAATCCCAAGCCCCAGGCCCCTAAACCCCCGACCCCAACACCCAAGTTTCGTCTTGGGCTGGGGTTTAGGATGTAGGGTTTAGGGGTGTGTGTGTGTGTGTGTGTGTGTGTGTATGTTGTATGTCGTAGTCTTCACCCTAAACCCTAAGCCCTAAACCCTAAACCCTAAACCCCCCCCAGCTGGAACGCCCCCCCCCCCCCCCCTCACGCTGAAGCTGTCCTGCTGTCCTGAACGCAAAACCCTGAACCGCAAACCACGTTCGGAGCTGATAAATCCAAAACCCTAAACCCCTACACCCTAGACCCTAAACCCTAAACCCCTACGCCTACATCTAAAACCCTGAACCCCAAACCCTAAACCCTAAACCCGCTCATCCTGTTGAATGTCAGTCTCCTTGAGATCTCAGGGGTTTCGAGTTGGGCGTTTGGAGAGCAGAGGGCGGATTTTCAGTTGAGGGCTACACGGTCGCTGAAGACCCAGGTTTAGGGTTTAGGGTTTAGGGTTTAGGGTTTAGGGTTTAGGGTTTAGGGTTTAGGGTTTAGGGTTTAGGGTTTGGCGTTGAGGGTTTGGGGTTTAGGGTTTTGGGCTTAAGGGTTGCCCAGAACCCTTAACCCACATGAAACCCTATTGCCCTACTCTTAACCCAGATTCACCATGCATTATCCTTAATTACACCCTAAGCCCTCGAACCCCCAAACCGTAAACCCTCAACCTAAAACCACAAACCACAAACCCCAAACCCTAAACTCTAAACTCCAAACCCAAACCCTAAATCCCAAACCCTAAACCCTTAACCTCAAACCCCAGACCCAAAAACCCAAAACCCAAACCCTAAACCCTAAACCCCGAACCCCGAACCCCAAACCCTAGACCCTAAACCCCAAACCCTAAACCCTAAACCCTAACCCTAAACCCCAAACCCCAAACCCCAAACCCGAAACCCCAAACCCTAAACCCCAAACCCGAAACCCTAAACCCCAAACCCTAAACCCTAAACCCTAACCCCAAACCCAAACCCTAAACCCTAAACCCCAAACCCCTCAACCCCCGCAGCGTTTGGCACCCGAGCTCGCCGCGGCTGACCCTGCGTGGGATCTGGGGAGGCCGCCGGGGTAGCTTAGGCTTTCGGAGTTAGGGACTATGGTTTAGGGTTAGGGGTTTAGGGTTTAGGGTTTAGGGTTTAGGGTTTAGGATTTAGGGTTTAGTGTCTAGGGTTCAGGGTTCAGGGTTCAGGGTTCAGGTCAATTTAGGGCTTGGGGCTTCAGGAGTTAGGGCTGGGGCTGGGTGGGGTTTGTGTAGGGCAGTTCCGGGTGCGTAGTTTAGGGTTTGGGAGTTGGGGGTGAGGGTTTGGCAGGGTTTGGTGTAGCTTTGCTGTCAGGGTCACTAGTACACTGGCTTAGCTTGGGCTTTAGGTTGTTTTTTTTGGAGCGGGGTTGCTGGTGGGTTTCAGGGGTTCAGTCCTTTGGCCAGTCTAAGGCAATGTGCAAACAGTTTTCCTTTCGGCTGGCATCCCCATGTTGGTGAGAAGACTGTGCGTGCACCCCACCCTAGAAAGCCTGATCCTAAACCCTCCAACTGTGGGGGTGGGTGCGGGGGGTGGGGGTGCACTGCCCCGAGTCCCTTCACCCTAAACCCTAAACCCTAAACCCTAAACCCTCCCTGTACCTGAGGCGCAAACATGGATGTCGCGGGCTCCATCAGCGCTCGGGGCCTGGCTCGGCGACAAGTGCAGCCTGTAGGGGTTTAGGGTTTAGGGTTTAGGGTTTAGGGTTTAGGGTTTAGGGTTTAGGGTTTAGGGTTTGTGGTTTACCAAATTAAACCCTAAACAGGCTTCGGCTGAGCCCTAAACCAAAACCCTGAACTCTTAGAGGGTTTAGGGTTTAGGCTTTAGGGTTTAGGGTTTAGGCCTCCACACAAAGAAGGTACCAATAGGGCCGGTTGCAAGTTGACAGAACATGGGTTGCGAGGTTGTGAGATGCCACTGCCTGCGGCCTAGCCCTCAAGAGGTTGAAGGTTTAGGCCTCAGGGTTCAGGATTCCGAGCTTAGGGCGAACCCTGAACCCTAAACCCTAAACCCTAAACCCCAAACCCCAGACCCCAATCCCTGAAACAACTTGGCCTGGCCGTGCTCAGGAGTTTCAGGACAAGGCCCAGAAGCTGTGGGAGGCAACGGCACTTTGAGGTTGGGTTTAGGGTTTAGGGTTTAGGGTTTAGGGTTTAGGGTTTAGGGTTTAGGAATTAGGGTTTAGGAATTAGGGTTTAGGGTTTAGGGTTTAGGGTTCAGGGTTGAGGGTTTAGGGTTCAGGGTTTGGGGTTTGGGGTTTGGGGTTTAGGGTTTGACCCAATACCCTACAAGCCCTGACCTTTTTGAAAACATGGTCCATAGTCGGGAGAGCCGTCGAGTGAAGGGCGTGGTTTTGGAAAAACTGGGTGGGTGGTGAAAGTTCCGGGAAGGTGGGGAAAGTTGTGGGAAGCTTCGGGCAAATCTGCCGGAAGGCTCTCGGTAGGCTCCAGGAAGGTCGAAGGGGGTTCCGGAAGAGACAGGAGAGAAAAAAAAACAATAAAAATGAAAAGAGAAAGAGACAGAGAAAAACAAAAAGAGATGCTGACTGTGTGTGTGTGTGTGCGTATGTGCAGTGGAACGTGTCTTTGTTTCGCCGGCAACACGGGGTTTAGGGTTTTAAGGATGAGAGTTTAGTGTTTAAGGGTCTCGAGTTTGAAGGTTTTAGGACTTAGGGTTTAGGGTTTTAAGTTTTTTTGGGGGGTTTTAGTGTTGAGGGTCTAGGATTGCTTTTCTTTCTGGTGCAGTCTCCCATTCTCTTTCTCAGCTTTGCCCTCCTGGTCAAAGGATTCAACTCTCGAATTCGTTGGGTCGACTGCTTTGTTTTTTCTTTCCTACTGTCTCCCTTATTCTCATTCTGCAGTGATTTTGGCTTTTGTAGCTCTCATTTCCCTCCCTCGCATCTGTTGGCCCGGCATGTCGCTGCGAGGAGCCCTCCTGCCTTCTCCCTTCTCTTCTCTTCTCCCTCCCACCGTCTTTATCCTGTGATTCTTGTGTTTCTCTCTTCTTTCACAGGAGCATTGGTGCTGCTGTCACTCATCCTCTCCGGCGTTTCTTGGATGTTGTTATGGGCTTTCGGGTTTCCTGGCTTGGTCGGATCTAGTTTTCTGAAGGTTTTGATTGATGAGTTGTCTTGCCTACGTTTCTTGTATATTTCATAAGTGATGTTGGTGATTTCATTGGAAGGCTTGCGTGGGTGGTTGGTGATGACTTACTTGCCTTCTTGGGTTGCTCAGGCACAGCCGTACCCGGAGCGCGTGGTGCCGAATGGTGCAGCTGCTTGAGTGCAGTATGTGCTCTTGTGGTTGACTTTGTTTTTGTTCCAGCAGTATTCCGCGTGTTTCGTGTTTGGCCGTTGCTGAGGTGGATCCCCGGGACCGCCGCCTCCACCGCGTTCCTTGGTTTCGTGTCTCCTGTTCATGTTTTTGGTTTGTGACTATGCTGCAACAAAGGACGACTCGCTGCTGGAGGAGACCCCGGACGCGCCTTGGATGAATTTCATGGCTCTTTCCGAGTCGCATGCTGGTAGGCATGACAGGCTCGCTTTGTTCGATTGCACTTTCCTTTAAGGGCTCCGGCGGCGTGCAGGCGTGCCATGGCTGGCAATCTTGTGTAAGCTTTGTTTTTGTCCCCTCGCAGTTGTCGTGTCACACTTTGGCGTGTATGGTGCCCCGGTCTTTTGTTGTCGAAGGTGATGCCTGCTTTTGCTTCTTCGTCTTCTCGTTTGTTTGTATGTCTGTTTGTTTTTTTAGTTTGCCCGATGTCGAGGTTGTCAATCCTGGGACTCCCGCTGCTCAACTGCATTATTATGTAATGCTACTCTTCCTGGTAGTGTTGTTATTCTGTTTTTCTTGTTCGTGTGCCACTCCTTCATCTCTCGTTCTGATCTCAGGCCTTTCCGTATCCCTCTTCGGAGGTCATGGAAGAGGCTATCGCTCATTCCAATTTTGCCTCTTGGATGTGTTTGTGGTTGGGCTCTCGTCGCGGTTGCTTTAAGCCTTCCTTCATCAGTTTGTCTCTCTTATCTTAGGCTGCCACGCTGCCAGGAGTGTCTCGGCAGAAGTTTTTGTCTTTCGGTCATTCGTTGGCTGTTCTCGGTTCTTGTGGTTGTGGTGTTGTGGTGTTGTACGCGTGCTTGGATTCGTTTGTCTGTTTCGTTAGGCTCCGGCGCTCCCTGCTGACGATGAAGGTTCTCCCACGAAACGCGGTCGAGTTTCTTGACTGTTTTAATTGAGCGCAGGATTTGTGATTGGGTTCCATGACTGTTGGAGTTCGGGGCTTTGACAAAAATGAAATAAGTTATTGTGTTCAGGAACCGGAGATCGAGTGGGACGAGGTGTCTTGACTGGATATTGTTTCCTTTAGAAGAAGAGGGGAGGGACGCTTGTTGTGGTACTTATTCTGCTTCTGAACGTCTGTGGAACTCAGGAGCACACGCCGACTGAAGTTCCTCGTCTCACTTTTTTTGGGGGGAGGGGTCTTGTGGTGTTGCGACGGTCGCTGTTGTTCATGCCACCGTTTTTGTTTGTCTGTACTTCTAAGGACTTCGACGGCAATCCCCCCACATGCGTTGCCCCCTTGTTCACGCCAACGAACACACCCACCCCCCCGCAGCTCTTCCACCCACTCACCACTTCCAGTCAACACCGATCAACTGGCAGATTATTCCACCCCTTCCGACTTGCCACCACGCCCCCACCCCAACTCAACCCCCCCAGCCTCCCACTCAACCTCCTCGACCACCGCAGTGCCCCCGCGCAAGCCCCCCCCCCCCCCCCCCGCCCCGCGCGCGGAGACGCAATGATGTGTCCACATACCCATGTCGCGAATGCGAACAGTGCCAACAACTCCTGGCTAGAGGCAGTGCCTGGTATGCATTTTGGTTGTGTTTGACTGGTCTGCTGGTCGCTTGATGTTGTGTGCGGTTGGTGATGATCTGAGAACCGCTGCGCAGCCAAGCCTGCAACAATGCCTACCCCCGCCAGGACATGCATGTGTGCCTTGTTCTGTTGCATGTTGCTGTGGTGCGTACACATCTCTTTTATTCATGCTGTGAGGATAAGGGCAAGGGCAAGGGCAAGGGGAAGGCCAAGCACAACGTGAAGGCCGCTGAGAATCTCTTTGGTTGACTTAGGTTATACGTAGATAGACATGTATTGTATAGTTGGTTGCATGTTGGAGCATGTTGGAGTGGTGAGTGTACATCTCTTTGGTTTCTTGCGTCAGGACGAGGGTAAGGGTAGGGGCAAGGGCCAGGGCAGCGACGAGGACGAGGACCTCTGCAGTTGACTTAGGTAATTTACCTGCTTGTTTTTTTTCTTCGTTGACGCTGGCATCAGGAGGAGTCGGAAGACGAGGCCTGAGTGCCTGAGGCTTGTTTCACTTTTCATTTAAGGCTGCCTTTAGTGTTGTGATGTAGAAAGCATGGACAACAGGCACATGTCCAAATATTTTTTGATATGGTTTCAACAAAATATTGAAAAGGACTAATCATCGCCTCATCCAACGCAAACCAAGAATTTTGCCGAAGGCTAGGGGATGCCGAGATTGATATATCAATTGATCGATAATTCGGATCACCCGGCAAAAGACCACTTAGGATCTATAATCTTACACCATTAATCGGCTTGCAAAGTACCTTATTAGGGTCCCTCCTTCAATTCCTAAATGAAAATCTTAATTCCAAATATCTCAATATCCATTTTTTTATTTAGATCATCTAATATAGTATCATTGAAATCGTAAGCAAGTACCTTAGACCCCAGAGGCAAAAATCCAATAAATCCCACAAAAATACAAGAAACCTCACAATCATCAACAATTCCTCAGTAACCACACAATAATCCCTCAATAACCTCTCAATAACATCAAAATTCCCTCCCTCCAAGATTTCCTCCCTTCAACAATGCCTCCCTTCAATCGTTCCCCCCCAAACCCTAAACAATCCCTAATCAAGTCCTCCTCAAACCTCTCAATCCTAACCCCTCAAATCCCAATCCCTCAACCGCAACCCCAAATCCAAGCCCTCGACCCCGTCAATCTTTCAACCCCAACCCCTCCCATCCCAAAACCATTCATCCCCCACCGCAACCAACAAAACCCAAACCAATACAACAAAAGCAAAAAACAAATTAATAAGAACCACGATCCCGAATATAGAAGACTATCATATTCGCAAAATATGACATACTATAAATTGGGCTTAGGGTTTAGGGCTCAGGGCTTAGGGCTTAGTCTTTAGGGTTCAGAGAATGCAGTTTTTTTCCTGTCTTTGGATTCGTCATTTGCTGGTAAGAGTCTCTTTTGGGGCCGCCGTTGGCATGTGTAATACAGGGTTCGGAATAATTATTGCTAATAGCATTCCCTTATGGTCCCTTTGTAGCTATACAGTTATAACCCCCCCCCCCTCACCCCCCCAAACCCGATTCTAATTATTGACAAGGACCCGGAGTAGGCCCTTATTTTATTTGTTTTTAGGGTTGGGGTTCCCTGATAATCCCCTTAAAACCAAAGAGCGCACCCTTCTTGTTCCTAGGTTACTCCTGGGTCTAGCTATTCTAGTTCTTAAGGCCTTTAAACCCTAAACCCTAAGCCCTAAACCCTAAACCCTAAACCCTAAACCCTAAACCCTAAACCCTAAACCCTGGCATGGAGGCGCTCAGTCCAAAGCTGACCGCCCTGCGCACCGAGGCGGAAGAGGCAGATGGAAAGGCTTTGGATCCCAGGTAGGATAAGAGGGGCCCTTACAAGGGTTCAGGGTTTAGGGTTTAGGGTTTAGGGTTCCGGGTTGAGGGCTTAGCGAAAGGGAACCCTTCTTAACCCTCTTCTGGCTCTCTTAAACAGGGACCTTATTCAGAGGTCTGTATCCCCAAGGGTACCCCTAATCCTATCCCCTATTTGAGTGCATAAAAACCCTACTTGCCCTAAACCCTTCACCCTGTTCTATGAGGTTTATGTAGGGTTTAGGGTTCAGGGCTTAGGAGCTTTAGCTACTGGCTCAAACCTACATGCTAAACGCTTGAGCTACTAGCTCGAACCTAAATGCTAAACCCTAATCTTTAAAACCCTGAACCCTAAACCCTAAACACTCTGCCAGCAAGTTGTAGCTCGAAAGCCAGGTTGTATCGGTCTGGAACCCTCCACTCCCCCGTGCACCCACAACCACAAAGCCTAAATATAAACCCCAAAACCCCCCACAGTTTAGGGCTTAACCCTAAACCCCTGAACCCCTAAATAGGTGAGTGTTTTAGGCTGTGTGGGTTTAGGCCTTTTGATGAGACCCATCGAGGACCCAAATCCCTATCCTCGATCATGGACCAACTTCGGGAGGAGTGAGGTTAATTGGGCTTGCCAATCCTGTAAACTTCGGAGTAGTTGGTGTTCTAGTCAGGGTAGTAGCTTCATTGCTCGCATGGGCCCACATTATGTGTCCAAATTAATGTATCGAAGCTACTTCAGATGTCTTCCCTGCGCGGAGAGAGAGAGAGAGAGATAGCGAGAGAAAGAGAGAGAGAGAGAGAGAGAGAGAGAGAGAGAGAGCGAGAGAAAGAGAGAGAGAGAGAGAGAGCGCTCTGGAGCTGCGAGACCATATGCAACATTGCTGGGCCTCCATGGCACGGATCACTTGAAGAGGAGCGCCATACCGACTTTGGTCCAGATCGCAAATAAGAGCTGCGGTTCGAACATCACCCAAGTGTGAGTCATTGCTCGGCCCAAACTCATCTACCACACCCGTGGTAGAGCAGGCCATGCGAATGGGTGTGCAATCTGACTCCATGGTTCTGAGCCTCTTCGCCATCAATGATGGGGAGGCCGAAGACGAGACGGCCCGGCCAGAGTATGCGAACATCATCGACCCGTCCCTGCTTGCCACGGACCGTCCATCACTGTGTGTACCCTGTTCCGGGTTCTTAACCCTAAACCCCAAACCCTAAGCCCAAAACCCTGAACCCTAAACCCTAAACCCTCCCTCTGGTTGTTCGCAGGGTATATGAGGAGTTCCCTTGGAAAACCCTCGGGGCTCAGAAACCACAAGGTGCGTGGGTTTTGGGGTTTGGGGTTTAGGGTTTGGTGTTTCGGGTTTAGGGTTGCCAGGCCATCCTCCCACATGTCGCATCAGCCAAGGAGTCGGCTGTTGAGGCCCAACCAAGTGCGATTGGTTTAATCGAAATACCCTGAACCCTTAAACCCGAAACCCTAAAAGCCCTGAACCCCAAGACCTAAACCCAAAAAGCAAAGCCCTGAACCCTAAACCCTAAACCCCAAACCCCAAACCCTAAACCCTAAACCTAAAACCCTAAACCCGAGAAACCCTAATCCCAAAACATCCTGAAGCCTAAGACCTAAAACTCATGGCTTGAGGGCATTGAGGCTAAGGGCCCAGAGAGCCGATGAGTTTGTCGTCTAATTTTGCTTAAGGAAGGGGTTTAGGGTTTAGGGTTTAGGGTTTAGGGTTTAGGGTTCAGGGTTTAGGGATTAGGGCTTAGGGCTTAGGGCTTAGGGCTTAGGGTGCTTGTATCCACCACTCGGTCTCCAGGGCCTATACCAACCCTAAACCCTAAACCCTAGTCTTTGTCCCATGGCTTGCGCCCCAATTCTGCCGAGAGATCCTACACCCCGGCCCATCGGCATATTCGGGTTTTGGGTCAGGGTTTCGGGCTATAGGCTATAGGGTTTAGGGTTTAGGGTCTAAACCCTAAACCCAAAACACTAGGGTCTAGGGTTGAAACGTCACCTGCATGGCGGGGTGCCAACGACCCAGTGTGCTGGCTGGCGTCGAAACTGGTGGCTTGGCAAACACGGTGAAGAGGAAGGAACATGTGTCACTCGAATGGAGACGGTTGTCTACGCGTCGATGTGCGCAGTCGCCCGAGAGCTGGTGTATCTCTTTTCAGCAGTGGCCTGTACCGTGTTGGTGGTGGTCTTCCTGCTGCAGTCTGAGGCTCTCCTGTGCACCACACAAACCCTAAGCCCCAAACCACAGGGACAGGCCCTAAACAACCTCCTGAAACCCTAAGGCCTCTTGGCGCATACTTGCGGGGGATTTCTTGGGGGGGGTGGGGGGGTGTTTTTTGAGATCCTGTGCCAAAGGTTTGCACTTTTTGGGCTTCAGGTTCACAGAGGTTGCAATGCCCTTAAAAGAAACATTCCTCAAGTACTAGGGTTCAGGGTTTAGGGGTTCAGGCACTTGGTTCCGGGTTTTTTTTACAGGGTTTGGGAGTCTCTATGTTCTTAGCCATGGCTTGTTTAGGGTTTAGGGTTTAGGGTTTAGGGCTTAGGGTTTTAGAGGAGACAACCTCGGGTGCCCAGAGTCCTGTTGCTCACCTATCGCACTTCCTTCAGCTGGTATGCCTCCAACTGGTTGACCGTTTAAGTCCCTTACAGTTTAGGGTTTAGGGTTTAGGGTTTAGGGTTTAGGGTTTAGGGTTTAGGGTTTAGGGTTTAGGGTTTAGGGTTTAGGGTTTAGGGTTTAGGGGACAGTACCCCTACTATAATCCCTATTAAGGACAGTTAGTGTCAGGGGGAGCATCCCAAGATTTAAGGTTCAGGGGCTGTTTAGGGTTTAGGGTTTGCCCTGGGTCAAGAGGGATCGGCCAATGGATTTCCCGTACGTGCTCTCGCATCCACAACAACATTTCGTGAAGGCGGACCCGAGGCAGATGCAGAAGATGCTCAACGAGCTGTATGTACCCTGGATTAGAGTTCAGGGCTTCCCTAAACCCTAAACCCTCAACCCTAAACCCTAAACCCTAAACCCTAAACCCTAAACCCTAAACCCTACATGAAGGTTTGGAGCGCTACTTCCACCTGGCTGTGGGAGATGGAAGCCGACTACCCTGGACTTTCCGCCGGGCGTCTCAGAGATTTTCAGGTAGGATGTGTAGGGCTTAGGGTTGAGGGTTGAGGGTTTAGGGTTTAGGGTTTAGGGTTTAGGGTTTAGGGTTTAGGGTTCAGGGTTTAGGGTTTAGGGTTTAGGGTTTAGGGTTTAGGGTTTAAGAGGGTCAGCTCCTGCCTTGGGGTCCCCTAAACTGCCCTACAAAGCCTCAGCTTTCACTGGTTTACCTGCTCAAACCTTGTCTGCTGTGAGGTGATGTCATTCCCGAAGCCCCAAGCTAAAATTTTGCCCTAAACCTTCTAAACCCTAGGACCGTTGCAACAAGTGAATATGAGGAGACATGGGGCTGCGATAGAGTGTGTTTTTAGGTTGGGGTTTGAGGGTGGAAGTTGAGCATTTAAGGTCTGAGGTCCAGGGTCCAGGGATCACAGGGCTTAGTAGAGCATTCCCATTGTGGAAGTACGATGTAGAGCTTTTTTTTCAGGTTTAAACCCTTAACCCTACACCCTAAACCCTAAACCGTGACCCCCAAAATCGCAGACAGGTCCTCGTATGCGGCATCGCGCTCGCGCTCTGCGCCCTGTTGTACGAATCAGCAGGGAGCCCAGTCCAAAGCTGTTGGGATCCTAAACCCTACGCCCGAAGCCCTAAACCCTAAACCCTAAGCCCTAAACCCTAAACCCTAAACCCAAAACCCTACACCCTAAACCCTAAACACTAAACCTTACACCCTAACCCCGACGCATGCCATCACTTTCCAAAATGTTTTTGAACTCCTCCAGTAAAAAGCCGCCGAAGCACTGGCAGCTGCCACAAGTCGCCTGATGGGCCCCGGCTGGTCGCTTTGTGACGACTACCCTGGCAGAATGCGGGACGGTTTAGGGTTTCGGGCTTAGGGTTCAGGGTTTAGGGTTTAGGGTGTAGCACCGGTCAGCTGAATGCAATAGCGCGATCACATGCCCACCCCAAGGCCACCCAATCACAACTCACTGCGAACCCAAACCGAAGCCAGAGAAAGCCAGAGCCAGCCAAAAAACAAAAATAAACGTTTTAAATGCAGATGAGGCGCTGCAAACCCTTTTAACACGCGGTGCCACAAGTTGGCAGAACGGCCCCAGTCTTGGGCAAACAAGCTGAAGTAGCAACAGCGGGGCGGCGTGCGATTTCCTGTAACCCCACGAAATCGCCGAATGCTCATGCTGTGGGACTCTCAGGAGCACAAGAGGGGCAGCGGCTCTATTTTGCGCGCGTGTGTGGGCGACTCGGACAGATGTGCAGCGCCGGTCATCATCATCCAGCCCTGAAGGGTGGTGCTTTTGTTATGCCAGCCTACAATTACGAGCAGTCGACGCCCCGGCGCTGCACTCATGAGAATATTCGATGCTCAGGGAGCGATCTGTTTCAGCCTGGCGATGTCACATAGCCGGCACAAAATGTTCAGCAGTGATACAGCCTGCAAGGAGATAGTCGCGATCGTTGCGAACGCGAGACAACGCAACATATCCCACAGCCGGACAGCCCTTGCGGTCCGGCCAGAAAGTGACGTGCGAGAGCTCGGCTCCCTGAAACTTTTGTACCGTGTCGGCGTATCCCAGCCGCAAGGGATACGCAGTGACGCTGCCGGCGGGGACGTCATCGTCCGTCACCGGGTACACGCACAAGACTTGGGAGGTTTCCGTTTCTACGATCACTGCCCGGTTCTTGGAGTCGAAGCGCAGGACGGTGGCGGTCATGCCATTGACAAAATCACGGGCTTTGTCCATGTTGCGAGTCAAGCGCACGCGGAGGCCTTCGTACAGTGTGACCTGTAGGGGCTCCGGGCATTGCGGCTTCAGCTGACCGACGCCTCGTCGAAGTTGTCCGGGCTGCTTTCGTAGTCTGCCGGGATGCCGCCCAGCGGCGGGCGTCCAGCCCGACGAAAGAGAACTTCCTGGCAGAG
This sequence comes from Symbiodinium natans, assembly GCA_905221605.1. Classification (NCBI taxonomy): domain Eukaryota; class Dinophyceae; order Suessiales; family Symbiodiniaceae; genus Symbiodinium; species Symbiodinium natans. The sequence continues at coordinate 590,057 of CAJNDS010000890.1, read as the reverse complement.
GGCATTGATCCGCGCAGCGCCACGACGAGTTGATGAGTGTCGATTCAACCAACATCATGAAACTGAATAAGTTTTGAAAAGTGGACTGTTGTCTGAGTTTAGGCCTAAACCCGAAAAGGAATAGGTTTTGGTGGCTTTGCCGCCTTGGACGGCGTGGGGTGGGAGAAAAGTGTTAGATGGCCCTCCACAATCGGGCCAAAGCTGCTCTTCGGCACCTCGCGAAGCTTTCGAGCTTGTTCCGAAACCTAGCCTTCACAGCATCTACGCCCTATCACAGCAAACCCTAAACCCTAAACCCTAAACCCTAAACCCTAAACCCTAAACCCTAAACCCTAAACCCTAAACCCTAAACCCTAAACCCTAAACCCTAAACCCTAAACCCTAAACCCTAAACCCTAAACCCTAAACCCAAACCCCAAATCCAAAATAGCCTGAAGCCGAAAGTAGAGCGTCACAGGCTGCGAACCTTTAAACCTTCGGAGCGCTGCGCCACTCCTAAAGCCCCAGCCCTATAGACGATTTAGGGTTTAGGGTGTAGGGTTTAGGGTTTAAGAGCCTTAAAGCCATAAATCTCAACTCCCATGGAGATCCTTCGGGTGTTTTTTTGTTTTGACGAAAGGGTTTTAGGCGCCCGGGCGACCTTCAGTTTTGTTGTGTTGTTTTTTTTAGACATCTGCTTGGGTCGACCCCTCGTAAATATTGTCAGAAAGGGGGTACTAGAATCCCTGTGAAGGGCTGTTGACTAGTATAACGGGGGGGGAACATCCCAAGTTTGGTTCTTACGGCGTTTGTTGTTCAGGGTTTCAGGTTTTAGGTTCAGGGTTTAGGGTTTAGGGTTTTGTTGAATCAGCAGCTGGCAAGCTTCGCAAGTCTGCACAGGGCCTTCGATGGGTAAACATGGATTGACCCAACAGCGCGGACTAGCATAAACCCAAAGATGAAACCCGGAACCCTGAACCCTTAAGCCCAAACCTTAGGATTTAGGGCTTCCGATTTCCAAGGCCAGATGCTGCTCTTCCCGCAAGGATTGCCCCAGTGTGGGGGGGAGCGTGTGGGATGTCTCAAGACAGCTCTGTTAGGGTTTAGGTGTTGGCGTTTAGGGGAGTTTAAGAACCCTCTTGATGCCTTTATTCCCTTTTTTCTTGGGGGTGGGGGGGGGGGGGGTGTTGGGTTGCGTTACAAGCCCCTCTAAACCAAAAGGGACGCCCTTGTCATATTCCTATGCTACTCTTGGGCTAGCCCTAAACCCTAAACCCTAAACCCTATACCCTAAACCCTATACCCTAAACTCTAAACTCTAAACCCTGAAGAGGGGTGAGGTTTTGAGACTTATAGAGAAGCCTGTGGAAGTTCAGGTTCTATAGGATTCTGTTTTTTTTTTTTGGGGGGGGGGCGGTGCAAGAGTTGCCCGGGTTGTGGTCAAGCACACCCATACCCTCAGGGTTTAGGGTTTAGGGTTTAGGGTTTAGGGTTTAGGGTTTAGGGTTTAGGGTACGGGGGGACAATCAAGGAAGGAAACCAACTCCCCTAATCGCCCTGGACTTATATTCCCCAGATCGAACCAAGAAACAAACAAGAACACGGATAAGAGCAACCCAGGGGGAAGGAAAGGGGGAAGGAATCCACACCCTTACCAAACCCGAAGAACCCAGGCACTACTTTTTGAACTTGTGGCTTTCTGTTCAAGCCCATCTTGAGCCAAACATGGTTTACGGGTTCATTAACCCTTCCAACTTCCAACACTAACTAGCCTGAAGAACCACTTTGCGGAACATTGCCACGATTCGCAGTTCTCTGTGAATCCCTTTCTTGCAAAAAGATTTCCTTCAGGCGTTGTACGGCATTGGTCTCCTCTTCGCTTGAATCGCTTAAGGAAGCGGCATACGAGACCAAAGCCTCCGCCTGTTCATCATCATCCACCACATCTGCCCACGCTCTGCTGAACCGATACGACAACCCACCACGAGGCTTCAGTTCCAGTGGCTTCGGCTTTTCCACCACTTCCGCCGGTTGCACTCGTCGTTGTGACCGAGAGCGTGGCACCTGTCGCACCTGTTTTTTGTCCAGCAAGGGCCTTCCCCTTCTCACAGGGTTTGATCTTGACCGATACTTTTTTGTTGGTGGATTCACCGGCGGCATTCCAACTCCCACCAACCGCAGCTTCTGTACGCACAACGGAGACCTCTGCGCAAGCGTCCAACCATCACGGTACCTGACCTTATCAAAAAGCTCCCGATAGGAGCCTCTCGGCATAGTTTTTGCACCGGAGTCTTCAGCTTCACGCACCTGAGTGAGGGTTCGCACCGCCGCTCTTCCAGTCCCTTTGTTCCCAGAAGATTGTTGTACCCGTACAGATGCATCAGAAGGAACTGCCTTTTCCGGTCCTCCCGGCGATATCGGACATCACCAACCAATTGCAGAATTTTGCATGCGGTCACTTTGTTGATCCCTTTGTCAACCAAATCTTCCACAAAGATGAACTCTTGCAAGTCCGACACATTGGTCACACCAAGCGTAATCATCACCTCACTTACATGAGGGGTATACACCCACAGGTGTGCGTTGCGAGCCATCCAATTTTCAATTGGCTCCTCCGGATTTTGAAGCTGAGTACCAGTGGATGCAGCCACCGAATTCTTTTGTTCATCAGCTTCTGCTTCATCCAGAGTACCTTTTTCACCATCTTTTTGTGACACATTGGTCATTTGCAGTGCTTTTGGTGCCGAGGATGAGGAAGATTCAGCTCCCCCACTTGCAGGTGGCTGAAACGTGCTTCTATCCGTAATCTCCCATCCTCTCTCTTTTTCAAACCGGACCTGATTGGCCACCTGTGCCAAGTGTTTCAGAAGCGACAGCCGCTCCTCTGACATCTCGTCATGGGAGTACTTGCAGAAATTTAACCCTTTCCGGCAACGTCCTCGGAGGTAATAATCGAAACAGCAATTGTGGAACCCTGCGTCCCTTAGTGACTTCCTGGAAGCATTGTCCCAAGATTTGCCGGGCTCCCAAGTCCCTTCCAATGCTATGTCATCGTTGTGAAGGTACCTGCATGCAGTCCCATATTTACAACCACCTTGATTGTAATACAGACACAGCCGACCTTTTGGCTCACCCGACGTAGGCTCACCCTTTGATGCACCTTTGCCAAAATTGTACTTGGCCCGGAAGGCTAAATCCTCCCGCTCCTGCTGTGCTTCATCCACTGTACCTTCCTCTGTGGGAGGGTCACCGATGTTCCCATCCTCATCATCAGCTTCTTGGCTATTCTTTGGATCAGTTGACCCTCTTCCTGGCCAACCTTCACCATAACGACGATGCTCATAGGAACACTCATCACCATTGCGACACCTTCCCCGATTGAAGAACTTGCACAGCTTGCTGTAACCAGGTGACAACACAGTCTTTGGAGTCATGTGAGCCTTTTTGTACTGGTCAGGGTCCATGTAGGCTTCCATTGGCCTGTTCTCCCTTTTGCTCATGGATTGCACTGCACCATCAAGCTCCTGCAAAAATAGCTTGGTGTCCAACCAAAGCGCGTTCCAAAACTCATCTTCCCCTTGATTCAGCACCGTTGCCACCGCTTCACCCACAACTGGTCGAGAAAATCTCCTTTTTCTGCATGCCAGTTCGAAAAGCGCGTTGTGGTACTGTTTTCGGGAAAAAGTGGTTAACTTCCCCAAGCCTGTGCTTTCTGTACCATCAGGCTTCCAACCATCATTTTGCAAGATGCCATACGCGCGCCGAGCTTCCGCATTGAGGAATGCCTGATCTGCAACACACTCCTGTAAATCTTCCATCGGGCGACCCAACAGCATCCCTGTAATTTTGCCAACATAGGCTTCCTCTTCGTTTCCATTCTCCAGAAGAGCTTTGTAGATCTTTTCTCCATAAAGTTGTCTTTCTTCTCGTTCTTCAGAGGATAACTCCTGTACCACAAGCTCCTCATCGGATTGCTCTTCCTCCTGTTTCCAGTCCCATTGACCGTTGGAATCTCGGTACCATTGACCAACATACCATGAATTCGTCCACCACGTACTCCAGCCGCTGGGTTTCCATTTCCGCAGCGTTGAGGAAGAGTCCTCCACGTCCTCTTCCAAAACCAGAAAGGTGTCCAAGATTATGGTACCATCATCTTCCACTAGTTTCACTGTTCCATTGACAGTATCACCAAATCTGAAATGACACGTATTGTTCCCTTCTGCAGGAATCAATACATTCAAATCACCAAGGTCCAAAAAGGCTCCATACCCATTGATGCAGCGCACTAGACCCATGATCTCATCTCCCTCTTGATAGCAATGTGTCCCAGGTGATTCCAAGGCTCCCGCTCGGGGCACTTTCTTTGCGTGCTCTTCAGAAACCACCTCTGTATCATCGGCTCCTGGCGCATCCTTTGTTTTCACCTTTGAGTCACACTGCTCGTCCTGCTCCACGAGTCCCACAAGCTCATCTTTTTTGTGCTCCTGGACTTCAGGACCTCCCTTTTTCTCCGCCAAAGGCTTTGCCTCATCTGCTGTAATTCGCTCGGTGTCGACTGCCGGCGAACTTCCAGACGGCAACACTTCTCCCTTCATGGGAGTGGACCCATCATTGGAGTCCTTTGTCACACCTTCTGCAGCAGGCAAATCTTCTTTCACTGCAGGGCAATTGAGTCGATCATCCACGGCAGGCACGCTTTCTTCCACCGCAGGCTCCTTTGGTTCCATGGTTTCCAAAGGAGAATTTCCACCATCGTTGACCACAGCTGCCTCATTGGCTCCGGTGTAGCCCTTGTCATTTCGTTCCTCGCGGCTAACTTCAGGTTGCACCAGTGCGTCCACCTGTGAACCTCCATCATCAGCTGCTGCGGAGACCTGCGCCCCATTGTTGCAGTCGCCCGTGGAACGTAACACCATATGCACCTCAACCCGTGCTTCCTTCGCACTCCAGGTAATATCTGGCGCATCGACCCGCGCATCATTGGCGCTCCAGGCCTCATTTTTCAGATCTTCCGTGTCTCCAGCTATTCCAGAAGCTTCTTTTTCCCTTTGAATGGCAGGAACCTTGGCACCAAACGAAGAGACCTCCTCAGTCGCAACACACGACCTTTTCCCTCCGTCTTCCAAATCTCCAGGACCACATTCCTGAACGACAGGTACCACATCCACCACTCGCTCTTCTGCAGCCGACACAGCTCCGATCTCCACATTGGGAATCTTTTCTTCTGGACCTACCGATTCCACCGCTGCCACACCCTCAGAAAGTGCTCCCATTCCTTCCCGATCCAGATGTTGAGCCCCAGCGATGTCTGTTCGGTTTCCAGGAATCTCCTCTTCATCAGGAGAACCCGAGGTCGGGGCGTCACCACCAGCCCTAGGACCGCTATCCCTGATAGTAGAGGAAAAATCTTTTTCACCTAAACTATTTACACTACCCTGGAATGCCCTCGTAGACTCAGTCTTCGGAGTAGAGGATGAAGAATCCGGTGCCGCCTCCATTTCCAGCTCATTGCCCGAAGGAGACCCAACCACCTCGTCACTCTTCATCTTTTCACCTACCACCGGCAATGTCCACTTGCTTTCCTGCGTATCCAGGCAGTAATAATATTGTCTCCCATCTTCATGGAGGTGCCATTCCCACGTTGTCCCATCGCACGCTTTGATCAGATGCTCGTCTTTCCGAAAACCATCCCTTTCAGAGACCTGTCGCATCTCGTCCTCTTCTTCGGACAGCTGTCGCAACCTCTCAGCCTCCATCTGTAGGATCTCCTCCTCCCCCATGGCGTATCCAGCAGCAGGTGCAGCTTCAAAGCTGTCCGCACCCTTCTGTTCATGACCGCTTCCACCACCTTGGGAACTCGAAGATAGATCCCTTTTGATCTTGTTCAGAGGCCTCCTGGCCGCTTGCAGCACGTCTCCAATCAGATCGGTCTGAGACTCTTGGTCTACCATTCGACCCGAAGTCGAAGACGACGGCTGATACCCGTGTTTGTGCAACACTCGTAAAACAGTCACCTCCATTTCACGATCTATACCACCAGTCGCGTCCCAGTTCCTTTTCTCACCAGGCTTTGGCGATACAGAGACAGCACGTCCTTCAGCTTCAGCATTGCTAACCATATCCACATTGGGATTCATACCCACATTGGGGCTTTCTGCAACCAAGGCCTCTTCCAGATGTTCTTCAGCGCCGGGAATCACCTCTTCCAACACCGATCTTTCACCCAGAGACTCAGCTGCACCATTTCCAGCTCCACCATTTTGTCCACCATCCGAGGCAGGTTGGAGCCATCGCTTCGGAGAAGGCATTGCTTCTTGATCCCAAAAACCTTGAAAGAACACTTAACCGCAGGGAACCTAATTTGGGCTCATAACCTACGGGGGGACAATCAAGGAAGGAAACCAACTCCCCTAATCGCCCTGGACTTATATTCCCCAGATCGAACCAAGAAACAAACAAGAACACGGATAAGAGCAACCCAGGGGGGAAGGAAAGGGGGAAGGAATCCACACCCTTACCAAACCCTAAGAACCCAGGCACTACTTTTTGAACTTGTGGCTTTCTGTTCAAGCCCATCTTGAGCCAAACATGGTTTACGGGTTCATTAACCCTTCCAACTTCCAACACTAACTCTTTTCTACAATACCAATTGCAGCTCCGCATAGGGTTTAGGGTTTAGGGTTTAGGGTTACTCACCAGCCCTACGTACCCTCAAATGCACATTGGGGTGGGGGTGGGGGTGGGGGTGGGGGTGGGGGTGGGTGGGTGGGTGAACGGTTGTTCTAAAGGAAGATCTGGTTCTGGTTTAAGTGAGAGGATAGCTTCAGTGGCTCCTAACTGAAGACATCGACGTGTAGTTCTTCTTCCTTTCCCCGAACACGATCTCGGGCACCTGCCCCTGAATCCTAAACCCCAAACCCCAAACCCCAAACCCTAAACCCTAAACCCTAAACCCTAAACCCTAAACCCTAAACCGCACTGGCAGGAAGGAATGTAGCTTCTGTTTGGCATGCGAAGGCTTTGCAACTCAGTTTAGGGTCTAGGGTCTAGGGTTTAGGGTTTAGGGTTTAGGGTTTAAGGTTTAGGGTTTAGGGTTTAGGGTTGAGGGTTTAACGTTTAGGGTTTAGGGTTTAGGGTATACAAGGGGTACCTGTCTAAGGGCCCATACTAAGGGACCATGTAACTACCCTAAGACTAAAGGGCTCAACAAGCAACTTATTGTCTTGAAAGGGTTTGAGACCCTAAACCCTAAACCCGCAATCTCAACCCTCAACCCTTAACCCTAAACCCCAAACTCTAACCGCGGTGCAAGGGTCCCGGCCGAAATGTTGGGTGCCGACATCCCCAAACCCCAAACCCTAAACCCTGAAGTCTAAAACCCTCAACAGACCCTACAAAGGATCTTCGCAAATGAGGGCCTTCAAACACTACAAACCCTAAAACCCTAAACCCTATAAACCGAAACCCTAAAACCCACAAACCCTAAAACCCCAAAACCCTAAAATCTCAAGACCCTAAAACCCCAAGACCCCTAAACCCTAAAACCCTAAAAACCGAAACCTAAAACCCTAAGACCATAAACGGTAAAACCCTAAAACCCTAAAACCCCAAAACCCCAAAACCCCAAAACCCCAAAACCCCAAATTCCAAAACCCTAAAACCCTAGAACCCTAAAACCCTAGAACCCTAAAACCCTAAAACCCCAAAACCCTAAAACCCGAACTGGGTCCGCTGTCTGCAGTCCAGGGCCTTGCAAGAGTTCGACGGCTTCACCGGCTCACTGTAGATCGTGGTTCTAGGACAGTAGGGACCCCTAAACCCCAAACCCTAAACCCTAAATCCCAAACCCTAAGCCCGAAACCCTAAACCCGAAACCCTAAACTCTAGCCCTAAACCCTAAACCCTGGATGCTGAGGCACGTCAGCACTCAGCAGCACACAGAACAGACCTTCCGAAACTTGATTTCGGATCGGCACCCAAAAAGGGTTTTTAGGGTTTTAGGGTGTAGGGACTCGAAACCCGAAATTCCCAGACCCCTAGACCCCAGACCGCCCTAAAAGCCCCGCAACCCCAAACCCTAAACCCTAAACCCCAAACCCCAAACCCCAAAAAGCCCCTCAACCCGGACGTCCGCCCTCGCACCGCGGCAATGGCCCGCGCGGCTGGGACGCTCGCCGCCTGCGGCGGCCAGTCATTCTTGGGGTTCACAGGGATCTTAGGGGGATCTCAGGGCTCAGGGTTCACAGGGTTTTTGAATGTTCTGCGCACTGTGATCATGAATCGTTGACTAAATTTTGAGCATTCAACCTATGCAAAGGCAATCTGATTTCCGAAGCCTTCAACCCGCAACTCGAGATTCGATTCTGATCCTTACAGATAAGAACACCGCTGAATTGCCCCTATTGCTCAGGGGTTTGAAGCCCCGGTTACAGATGCGCGTGGGGTCGGTTGAAAGGTATATGGTATACCCGGCCATCTGGATCTTTGCAAGCCCGGAACCCAAGCCCTAGCGTTTAGGGTTTAGGGTTTAGGGTTTAGGGTTTAGGGTTTAGGGTTTAGGGTTTAGGGTTTAGGGTTTAGGGTTTAGGGTTTAGGGTTTAGACACCCTGTAAACCCTAAGCATCTAAGCAACAGAACCTAACCCGCCAAGGTGGAGAGCCTCATGCGCCCGGCGCTGCATGCTCCGGGACCAGCACTGGGTTTCGGTTTGAGGGTTTAGGGAGCCATTCAGAGGTGGGTTTAGGGTTTCGGGTTTAGGGTTTAGGGTTTAGGGTTTATTGTTTAGGGTTTTTTTTTAAAGTTTAGGGTCTAGCTTTTAGGGATAGGGAATACCTGGGCCTTAAAGTACCTCCGATTTTGTGACTTTAGGGCCCAAGTACATAAGAATGAGGTACATGGACCCTTAGGGTTAAGGGTTAAGGGAGCCATTCATAAATGCCTAGCTTGGGTGGAAGTTGCGGTACTTCTGACATCGGATATAAGTCCTTTTGCGTAAGTAGGGGTCTATCCCCTGTCCGAACCTTGAAACCTTTTTCAACTCTTAAACCCTAAACCACGCGCAGACGTTTGGCAACCCTGAACCCTAAACCCTAAACCCTATATAAAGCCTAAAGCCTAAACTCTACAGCCCGCCCTAAACCCTTCTCAGCTCCCTTAAATTCCTTTTCAACCCTGCGCCCTTTCAAGCCCTGAACCCGAAGCCTTTTTTAGCCCTGTCAACCCTCAAGCCCTATAAACCCCAAAACACCTAAAGCCCTCAACCCTAAACCCTAAAACCCTAAACCCTAAACCCTTATCTCTAAACCCTAAACCCTTATCTCTAAACCCTAAACCCTAAAACCCTAAACCCTAAACCCGTAACCCTAAACCCTAAACCCTAAACCCTAAACCCTAAACCCGAAACCCGAAACCCTAAACCCTAAACCCTAAACCCTAAACCCTAAACCCTAAACCCTAAACCCTAAACCCTAAACCCTAAACCCTAAACCTCACCTGTCCGTAGAAGCTGCGGCCTCCGAGGTGACTCCGAACCTCCAGCGGCTCCCAGATTTCCCAGGCCCGAAGGGTCCATGTACCTAAATAGGGTTTAGGGTTTAGGGTTTAGGGTTTAGGAGGGGAGTTCTGGGTCAGGGTTTAGGATGTGGCTGATGAGATTTTGGGCTGTAGTGGTTGGGGGGGGGGGGGGGGTTCCCTAAACCCTTACACCCTGAATTTGGGATGCCCCTCATACTAACAGTCCTTAATAGGGATAAATTCGGGGTACTCTACTTCCGATCAAGGACTGTTCGTATAAAGGGGAACATCCCAAAACTGAATGATAAGCCCTCACCTATTCTGAGCAGGATGCAGGGTTGGAGTTTAGGAAATTGGGACCCGCGTTTGGATTTCCTTCGCAAAAACGCGTCACTGTCTTCCTTAGTACCCAGTTAACCTTTAACCCTCTTGGCTATATAAAGCCCTAAACCCTAAACCCTAAACCCTAAACCCTAAACCCTAAACCCTAAACCTGTCACAAATAAAAGGTTAAACCTTTTTTTTTGGGCTAGGGTATTCAGCCCCTAAGCTTCTATGCTGGCAGGAGGCCTCAGTGAGAGGCCTCCTTGGCCTTGCCCGGGTTTAGGGTTTAGGGTTTAGGGTTTAGGGTTTAGGGTTAAGGGTTTAGGGTTTCGGGCTTAGGGTTTAGGGTTTAGGGTTTGTTCGAGCCCGCACTGGGCTGGAAACCAACCGCTTCTACCTTCGTCTTTCGCCTAAGGGTCCATGTACCTAAATAGGGGATACTTGGGCCTTAAAGTACCTCCTATTTGGGGACTTTAGCGCCCAAGTACAGAATAATAAGGTACATGGACCCTTAGGGTTAGCTCTTATTTTCATTCAGCAGCGGTTGGCAGAGGGCCTCCGCAAAGGGGCGTCCTTGGCCTTCTGCGGCACTGCAACCGCACTCGCCATGGGCGCATTGCTTGGCGGGCACCGGGCTCCATCGAAGATGCCCGGTTGGTGGGTTGCGTCGATGCCTACTTATGAACCAATTATAACTGTACTTATAGCCATATTAGGGCACTTAGGGGGCTTATAAGTGGGATATAAGTAGTTATAATTGGTTAATAAGTACCATGAACCTCCAAGTACCCCAGCCCCGTCTGCCCACCCCCCCCCCTCCCTGCCACCTCAGCCTCCCGCATCTGCCTGCGCTGTTCATGCGCCCCTCACAAACCTGGCGGTTCCTCCTATGGATCGCCTCTGTGCAGACATCGCAGGCGATGAGGATTTGACCGGGCCTCAGCCCTTGCTTGCAGCGCGGCCTTAGCGAAAGAAACACGCGTCGGCGCACGCCCGAGCGCGCGAATTCCAAAACCCTAAACCCTCAACCTTCAACGATAAACCTTCAACCCCAAACCTTAACCCGAAACACGAAACCCGAAAACCTAAACCCTAAACCCTAAACCCTAACCTGGCATCTGAACCCCCGAAACCCCTCAGCGACAAAAACCTCAGCCCTCTCAGGAGACGAGCCTCTGGTGGTGGACGAGGAGATTCGGGTCTTGGGTTAGGGTTTAGGGTTTAGGGTTTGGGGTTTGGGGTTTGGGGTTTAGGGTTTAGGGTTTAGGGTTTATATAGAGTTTAGAGTTTAGGGTTTAGGGTTTAGGTTTACCCTACTTTTCGCAACTGCCTTTAAACACAAGCGGATCGGGTCAGGGCCTTTAAACCCTAAACTAAAAGGACCTCATGCCCTCAAAGCCCGAAAGAACTCAAGAAGCAAGGACTTGAGTGGTAACCCTTTGCCCTGTTTTGGGGTTCAGGGTTCCCTCATACAAACAGCCAAAGCTCAAAAAAGGTTACCCTTTTGATCGGAGTTAGGGTTTATAGGGTTTACCATACAGTTTAGGGTTTGCTGTACCCTAAACCTCAAACCTCAAACCTCAAACCCTAAACCCTAAACCCTAAAACCTAAACCCTAAACCCTAAACCCTAGCTCCTACACCCTACACCCTACACCCTAAACCCTAAACCCTAAACTAAAAACCCTAAACCCTAAACCCTAAACCCTAAACCCTAAACCCTAAACCCTAAACCCTAAACCCTAAACCCTAAACCCTAAACCCTAAACCCTAAACTAAAAAAACCTAAACCCTAAAGTAAAAACAAACTAAACCCTAAACCCTAAACTAACACAACCCTAAACCCTAAACTTAAAACAAACTAAACCCAAAACTTAAAAAAAGCCCTAAACCCTAAACTTAAAACAAACTAAACCCTAAACTTAACAAAAACCCTAAACCCTAAAGAAGCCTGGAGCTGAAGGACTTTAGCGGATCGGACTCCAGCGACGAGGAGGCTGCGATCGACCTGGCGCAGGCCCGTCGGAAGGGTGTAGGGTTTAGGGTGTAGGGTTTGGGGTTTAGGGTTTAGGGTTTAGGGTTCAGGGTTTAGGGTTTCGGGTTTAATTAGGGTTTTGGGTTTTGAATTTTGGGTTTTGGGTGTCGGTTTTGGGGTTTGGGGTTTGGGGTTTAGGGTTTGGGGGTGTATGCAGGAGCCACACTTGATGCTTGGGGCCGAATGAATACTGGTTGGCTTGAATTCGGGCTCGAGTTGTGATATCAAAGCTTTTAGAAGGGCTGCCCCTAAACCTTAAACCTTAAACCTTAAACCCTAAACCCTAAACCCCAAACCCCAAACCCCAAACCCCAAACCCCAAACCCCAAACCCCAAACCCCAAACCCCAAACCCCAAACCCTAAACCCTAAACCCTAAACCCCAAACCCCAAACCCCAAACCCAACCCCAAGCTGCTAGGCTGATGCTGTGTGGCTTTGAAGGATGTATTCTCTGGAGCTTAGGCTTTAGGTTTGAGGGTTGAGGGTTTTAGGGTTTAGGGTTTAGAGTCTAGAGTTTAGGGTTTAGGGTTTAGGCTTTAGGGTTTTGAGTTTAGGGTTTAGCGCCCAGAGGGACAGAGCAACTCGACCCCACAAGCTGGCTTAGAAAAATAGATGCGCGAGATTTGCTGGGCGAAAAAACCCATGATGAAGCCAAGGGCATGAAGGCTGTCCCAAATGCCCGAAATAGAAGAGAATTTCCTTTAAGGGATCCCCCAACAGGGTACCCCCCTACTTCGGAAACCCTCAAACCTCCCGATTGAAGCAGTCGGATGGATGCCCTCACATGCGCGACAAAGACCAAGTTCACACCGTGGCCCTTTGGCCACATGTCAAGTACGGCCAGACTCATCCGTTCGAAGAAATATGGTCGTGCAGTTTCTCTTGGGCCACTGCAGCTGCATCAAATGGCTCATGCTGACGCAGGGCGTGCATCTCACGAATTCGGTGTCACTCGCTGAGTATGTTTCCAGCCTTGGAACTTTGGCGCATATTTCGGCGTTTAGTTGGGGTCTTTCTCTGGTGGATTGCTCACATGGTTTTGGTGCTTCATTGTTTCTCGCATTCTGAGGAGGAAAACAGGAGAACTGGGATGCAAATGTACCAGCTTCCAGGTCAAAGGGGCATAGTGATCCCCAGATGCGTTGGGGATATCCTGCACCCTTAACCCTAAACCCTAAACCCTAAACCCTAAACCCTAAACCCTCAACCCTCAACCCTCAACCCTAAATCAAAGCAGTCCGCCCCTTTCTGTAGGGCTTCAGCTTTCGGGTGTTAGGGTTTAGGATCCCTAAACCCGAACCCTAAACCCTAAACCCTAAACCCTAGACCCTAGACCCTAGACCCTAGACCCTAGACCCTAAACCCTAAACCCTAAACCCTAAACCCTAAACCCTAGCCCTAAACCCTAAACCCCAAACTCTTAGGAAGCCCATAGCAGAGGCCTTCTTAATCTTGTCAAGGCCGCCAGCAGCGCCCGGAGCGCCCTACAGCGCCTCGCAGCTCGCCAGGCCGTTTCTTTGTTTTCTTTGTTTTCCCTCCGCTTTTTTCCTCTCAGGTTTAGGGTTTAGGGTTTAGGGTTTAGGGTTTAGGGTTTAGGGTTTAGGGTTTAGGGTTTAGGGTTTAGGGTTTAGGGTTTAGGGTTTAGGGTTTAGGGTTTAGGGCTTTCACAGTTTGAGGCGACCTGGCTGCTGAAGAGTTGCTCCTGCTTTGCGAGGGTCTCCTAAGATCCATATTTTCAGGGTACTGAATTCCTGGGTACTTTACGCTTTTCTCCGGGAATGAGGTTTGAGTTTAGGGTTTAGGGTTTAGGGTTTAGGGTTTAGGGTTTAGGGTTTAGGGTTTAGGGTTTAGGGTTTAGGGTTTAGGGTTTAGGGTTTAGGGTTTAGGGTTTAGGGTTTAGGGCATCCTAATACTGACCTGCGCCGCAGCTCACCATACAGCTTGCAGTTGAAGAGGAAAGTACCTTGCGCACGACATGAACCCTAGAATTGGGGTCGTTTATTTCGTCCCCAAGGTTGTATGAAATAGAAACGATAAGAACAACACGTTCCCCAATTAGGGCGTTGGGAGGTTCTGGGCTTGGGGCACCTACGCGAAGCAACGATGGCTGCACCCAATAAGCCGAAGTTCTAAGAAGTATTCGACATACCCCATGGGCATACCCTTACAAGAAATGAAGGGCTATGGTAGAAATCCTTCCTGATATTTTCCTTTTATAGGGAAGGGGCATGGGCTTGGGGTATGTTGAATTCTGCTTAGATTGTTGACTGCGGGGAAACGCCAAAAGTGAGTGGCGCTGTGCCCTGCGACTTCATACGAAGCAGGATTTATGTCTCTGTTATTGGTAAGTGTGTACAATCCTTTTTAGGGGGGCGGGTGGTAATAGCAATAGCTAGCCGACATGAAAGAGGGTATAGGTGCCGGAGTTCAACAAGCCAATCCTGAGAATCCAAAATCCCAAGCCCCTCGATGAATCCTAAGAGCCCTAACCCCTAATTAAGTCCGACAGTTTAGGGTTTAGGGCTCAGGGTTTAGGGTTTAGGGCCTAAACCCTAAACCCTACACCCAAATTGAAAACCCGAGCGCCTCGATGTTCGGAGGACTTGTTCCTTCCGGCTTCATGGACCGACGAGGCTGCCCAGGGCTCACCTGCTCTTTTGGGGGTTTAGGGTTTCGGGTTTAGGGTTTAGGGGTTAGGGGTTAGGGGTTTAAGGAGAGCCCCTTGCGCACAGGCTGGCTGGTCTGTATAGTTTGCAGGTCGGCGGAGCTCAGGGTTGTTTCCCAAACGAGGTTTCTCTCTGAACTTGCTTGATTGACTCAGCATCATGACACTCAGTCGTTTCCCTAACGACTTGGGCCCCCCTGACTCGCAAGGACCATGATTCTCGACGCGATGCTGAGGGTGAGGCGGCGGTTAGGGTTTATGGGGTTTATGGGGTTTAGGGGGTTTAGAGGGTTTACAGGGCTTAAAGGGTTGACAGGGTCCACAGGGTCTATAGGCTTTAGGGTTTTTAGGGTTTAGGGTTTAGGGATTCAGTTGCAATGCTGTTATGCAGATTCCCTTAGTAGGTCTTTTGTACTGCCCATCCATCATCGCACTGTCAGTGGAGCCCTCTGTCGTTCCTTTGGGGGTTCTCTTTGGTTTTTGAGGGTTTAGGTTTTAGGGTTAGGGTTTGGGGTTTAGGGTTGGTTCAGGGTTTCGGGTTTAGGTGCAAAGACTACAGGAAGACCACTTGAAATGGGAAGCACATCAAAGCATTTCGGTAGGTTCTTGCTTGCCTCAGAGTTTAGGGTCCCGCACAATCGGCTGTCTTGGATGTCTTGATCGATTTCGACCCATCCCTCCCATCCTGAACTTGTACAAAGGGCTCCGGGAAAAAACCCTGAACCCTTAATCCTAAATACCCTAAACCCTAAACCTTAAACCCTAAACCCTAAACCCTAACCCCTAAGCCCTAAGCCCGAAGCGGAGGCGTCTTCTGAGCTCGTCGGGACCCTCCGAGAGCTTGCTGAGTCTCGGCTGGAGTTCAGAGAGTTCAGAGAGTTCGGAGAGTTTAGGGTTTAGGGTTTAGGGTTTAGGGTTTAGGGTTTAGGGTTTAGGGTTTAGGGTTTGGGGTTTAGGGTTTCGGGTTTAGGGTTCGGGGTTTGTTGGGATGCCTAGCAGCAAGGTGTAGGTTGTTCTGGTCTGGGTGTATTCAGGGGTAAGGGGCTTAGGGCTTAGGATGTCCCCTAGTCCCAGTAGTATGTTGAGGGTTTGGGTTCAGGATTTAGTGCCCAAAACATCCCAAGAAGCCTTGAACCCCGTTCCCGAAGCCTCTAACCCCCAAGTCCTAAACTCGGGGTTTTAGGGTTTATAGGGTTTAGGGTTTAGCGTTTAGGGTTTAGGGTTTAGGGTTTAGGGCTTAGGGCTTGGGGCTTGGGGCTTATGCTTAGGATAGTGTCTAAGGGAAAAACTCTGAGGAGGTCTCCGCCCACCACAGCCGGCACAGTGGACGAAGCCGCGGTAGCTCCATCAGCCTTGGCGCCTTGACCAAAGGATCCTAAGCTCTAAGCCCTAAACCCTAAACCCTAAACCCTAAACCCTAAACCCAGGTCTGTAGTATTCTGGTGGTAAACCTTTTAAGGACAAATAGTGCTGGGATTCCCCTTTACTTTACTTCCTGAGCTCTAAACCCAGGTCTGTAGTATTCTGGTGGTATATGAAGGACCCTGATGCCTGATGTTAGTATTCTGGTGGTATATGAAGGACCCTGATGTTGGGAAATGACCATGTACCCTGCAAACCCCTGTTTGAAGTGTTTGGAGTACACAGTAAACCGCAAAAGGTTGGAAACCTTTTGAAGGACAAATAGTGCTGGGATTCCCTATACTTTACTCTTAGGGAGTGAGGCTATTGAGCTTCCAACTTGTTTGGCTTCTACTGTAAGATTCCCTATACTTTACTCTTAGGGATTGAGTTTCCAACTTTTTTTGGCTTCTACTATAAGTCTGCTTGGTTTCAAGGCTTTGGGGGGTTCAGGGGGACTCCCAAGCTTCCAGTCTCGGACGCTTACTTGGAGGTTCATGGCACTTAGTCACCAGTTGTAACTGTATTTATCATCCACTGATAAGCCCCTTTATGTGCCCCAATATGGTTGTAAGTACAGTTGCAAGTTCAGTTATAGTTGGTTAATGAGTACCATGAACCTCCAAGCAGGGGATTTGGGGTTCGGGCCAATAAAGTGGCGGCGTAGAGCTGCAACCTTCGGGGGAAAACCGCACAGCTGGTCGAAGACTTCTGTGGACGGTGATTTAAGCACTTGGCAGAGCTTCTTGTCAGCCTTGCAAGGGTGTGAAGCTAGCGTTGCTACACTAGCTGCTGTGGTAGTGGCTGAATGCTGTTATACTGCAGGTCGTCAACATTTAGGGTTTAGGGTTTAGGGTTTAGGGTTTAGGGTTTAGGGTTTAGGGTTTAGGGCATGTAGACGAATTCCGAACCACAGTGGCAAAACTTGGCACGAGAATGAGGGAAGCCCAGTCGCGTTGGTTACGAACATCCGCCGCCCGAAGCCCTAAACCCTAAGCCCAAAGTAGGTACTATTTGTAGACTTTAGCCCAAAGTGGGTGCCATTCATATACTTGGAGCCCAGGTATAAATTCTAAGCCCCAAGGTCTACGTCCACGTCGGGTGTCGACATATCCGGACTTCTTAGTGGACAAAGATGACGCAAGCCAAAGTGCAGCTCGTCTCAGCAGCTTGTGGTCTTGGCGCCTGGTTGTTTAGGGGTTTAATGTTTAGGTTTTAGGGTTTAGGGGTTTAGGGTTCAGGGCTTTAGGGCTTTAGGGCTTTAGGGCTTTAGGGCTTTAGGGCTTTAGGGCTTTAGGGCTTTAGGGCTTTAAGGCTTTAGGGCCTTAGTGCTTTAGGGCTTTAGGGCTTTAAGGCTTTGGGCTTAGGCGGAAGGTCTTGCAAGCCCACCCCCTTCAAACAGCAGGTCCTAACTCCAATCCCCTTCTACCTACAGAGTCTATGCCCCCCCCCCCCCCCCCCCCCCGACCCCCGGCCCCCCGCCCCAGAAAAATGGATCAAAAGTAGGTACACTGGGACCATTGGGAAGCAGGGAAATTCTTTGAGCCCAATACCTCTTGATTGAGGAATAGATTTGTAGTGTCCTCATTCTCAATCACGGGGTCTTGGGCTTTTCTTGGCACTACATGGGTGCTTGGGCGCCTTTCGTGCAGACAGAACCCTAAACCCTAAGAGTTAGACCGGCAAGCTTGACTTTAACAGTGGGCCCCAACCAAAGCAGGTAAACATTAAACCCCGAAACTCTCCACCCTAAACCCTCATCCCTCAACCCTCAACCCTCAACCAACAACCCTCAACCCTCAACCCTCAACCCTCAACCCTCAACCCTAAACCCTATAAACCCTAAACCTAGACAGTCAACCCCAACGCCTCGCCGGGAGCTGAATGAACCACGGAATCGCGGTTTTTGGACTACAGAGTTCCCAATACCTTTCAAGTAAAGGATCTACTTTTGCTACGATTTGCTTGGGGTTTAGGGCTTAGGGTTTAGGGTTTAGGGTTAAGGGTTTTGTCCTTACAAGGAGGTTTCTGTTTCATTTTTGGGGGTTCCTTGAGCAAATAGTAGTTTATTGGGGAGCCCTATAGTGGCACGTTCCTCCGCCCAATCCATGGGCAATTCCAAAAACGACATACGGATCTCCCTAAACCCTAAACGTTTTTTTGTTTGAGGGGAAGAGGGATGGCTTTGTTCACGAGGAACCCTCTCACCCTAAACCCTAAACCCTGAGGCATATCGCAGGGAGAGACGACCGGAAATCCCGAAAGCAACAGGACCTAGACCCAAAAGCTCCAATCCCAAAACCCTGAACCCTCAAGTACTCAAGAACCCTGAAGTACCCTAAACCCTAAACCCTGAGCTTACGGGCCCTGTGCTTTCCTCGTAGTTTTTTTCTGACTGGGGCGAGATTTCCGTTGTAATTGGACCCTGTAGAGTTTAGTGTTTAGGATTTTAGGGTTTAGGGCTTAGGGTTCCTAACCCTAAACCCTAAGCCCTAAGCCCTAAGCCCTAAGCCCTAAGCCCTAAGCCCTAAGCCTTAAACCCTAAACCCTATACCCTACACTAAACCCTAAAACCCCCGCCCACACCGAACCGGCTTCGGGTTCCGGATTTCGGGGGATGGGTTTGGGGGATTCGGGCCCCAACCATACACCAAGCATATAAGCCCTTCCCCCTAACACTAAGAATAGTAACCCCCGTAATGTATGAAGACAAAACCGGGCCCAAAACCCAGTCCGGCAGTCGCCCCTTTTAAAGTCTCTACAGAATTCAGGGGGGTGGTGGGGGGGCGGTGGAAGCCTGCAGCGCAGTAGCCCTTAAGCCCTAAAGCTGGAGACTTGATCTCTATGACTGGGCGAGCAAGCTACAAGGTCGGGCTGTTTGTTCGGACAAACGACAAGACGCCCCCCCCCCCCCCCCTCCCCCCTTATACAAAAAAATATGTTGTTTTTTGGGGGGTCTGTATCCTGGGGGAGGGGGGGGGACATTTAATATTCGGGGGAAGGGACAACATCCCCGAGTGTTTAGGGTTTAGGGTCTAGGGCGCTTTGGGGGCACCAAAGCCCTGAGAAATCTGATTGCTTATAGCAGGCTCCTGCCCTGCGACGCATTCGATCAGCGCAGAACTATCTCGAGGCCCTTTCCTGCTTCAGGGTTTGGAGCTTCTCCCTAAACCCTAAACCCTGAACCCTAAGGTTGAAACCCTAGGCCCTTACTCTGGCCCCTTTCCCTTGTTGAAAGGGATCTTAAAGGGTTCCGAAGTATGGGCCATCATTATGTATAGTGTATATAGCGGTTTTATCACCGGGGGCACAAATCACGGGCGCCTACTTCGGATCCCAAACCCTAAACCTATTGGGGTTTCGAGTTCCTGTTTCAGGGCTATAGGGCTGTTGCGCACGGTTTTCTGGTTGGTCGCAGCAAGTGCAAAGTTTGGGCATTGAGCAGTTTCGCTTACCGATGTGCCCTAAACTCTATGCCCTAAACCCTAAACCCCTAAACCCCTAAACCCTAAACCCTGTAACATGACCCAGGCTTGCTAAACACTTTTCTGGAACGTGTATAATCAGCCTTGCGAGCCTTACGGGTTAGTGATGACTTCAAAAACGACTTATAACTTCATCTACGAATGAAGAGGGAGTTTAGACTGCAATGGTTAAACAGTTACATGTGAAGTCCTTACCCTAAGCGCAGCCGCGCCGGAAAGGTCAAAGTTGTCCCGTAAACCCTAAACCCTATACCCTAAACCCTAAACCCTAAACCCTAAACCCTAGGCCTTCATGAACTGGCTGGCAAGCAAACATACCAGCTGTTCAAGCATAGATCAGAAAAGGCCTACAACCGCCAAAGCCCCAAAAGCATTCTTTCAACCCACAACAAAACCCTCAAAGCCTTGAAGCCACCTGCAACTCCTAGTTAGTGGGTATAACGCATAAAACTGAGGAACTAACCTGAAGGTTTAGTGAGGGTTGAACCTGAAGGTTTACGGAGGGTTTAGGGCTTCGGGTTTAGGGTTCCCTACACCCGGGTTCCCTACACCCTAAACCCTACACCCAGAACCCGAACAGATCTGGGCTTAGTCGTCGAGTAGGGTGGCCTTTTTCGGGTTAGGGTTGAGGGTTTAGGGTTCAGGGTTTAGGGTTTAGGGTTTAGGGTCGTGTTGAAAAGTTCCCGCGAGCGTCTCAGCAGGGTATCCTTTCGTTCTCTATGAAGCTGGACAAGTGGCTGAGTCGCTAATCCCAAGCCCTGATTTCTAAACCCTAAACCCGAAACCCTAAACCCTAAACCCTAAACCCCCCCCCCCCCCTAAACCCTAAACCCTCAACCGAGCACGAGATCTCGGCCAACTTGTGCGTGTCAGGAGACGTCCCGACGCCCGAGACCTCTCGACGAGGCCAAGACACCCTAAGGGCCCATGTACCCTTAGAGTACATACTTGGGCCCTAAATGATAAAGCTACAGTACTCTTTTGAAACTCCTCTAAGGCCCAAGTATATACTATATAGGTTCATGTACCCTTAGAGTATATTCTTGGGCCCTATAGAGCTACGCTTTTGGAACTCCTCTAAGGCCCAAGTATATACTATATGGGTTCATGGACCCGTGGGGACATAGAGGGTTCGGGGTTTACAGAGGCTTGTTGTCTAGAGCAAGCTTGAGGAACGACGTAAATCCAAACATGGCTCTGGGGAGTCTCCGTTCGCTACGAAGCAAGTTTGTCTGAGCAACCACAAACCCTCGGAAAAAAATAAATAAATACAATTTTAAAATAATAATAACCTAATCCGTGTAGCCTAAACCCACGAAACCCTAAACCCTAAACCCCCCTTAAAGACATCCACGTCCCCCCAACCCCCCCCTTCCCCTAAACCCTCAACCCTCAACCCTAAACCCTCAACCCTCAACCCTAAACCCTAAACCCTAAACCCTAAACCCGAAACCCTAAACCCTAAACCCTAAACCAAACCCTAAACCCTAAACCCACCAGGCCCTGGAGGGGCTCCGAGAAGGCTTGGCGGATCCGGCCACGCCGGCCCTTTTGCCCCTGAGAAAGGGGGGGGGGGGGAGGGGGACGTGGACGGTTTTCAGCGGGGTAGGGTTTAGGGTTTAGGGTTTAGGGTTTAGGGTTTAGGGTTTAGGGTTTAGGGTTTAGGGTTTAGGGTTTAGGGTTTAGGGTTTAGGGTTTAGGGTTTAGGGTTTAGGGTTTCGGGTTTCGGGTTTCGGGTTTCGGGTTTAGGGTTTAGGGTTTCGGGTTTAGGGTTTCGGGTTTCGGGTTTAGGGTTTAGGGTTTAGGGTTTTGTAGTTAATTAGGGTTTAGTGTCTAGGGTTTAGGGAGGGATGGGGACTCTGAGGTCTCGAGGGTTGAGTATAAGGGTATAGCGTGATTTGGCCTTGTATGTACTTCTACTTGCTTAAGAAAATGATGGTCCCTTTTGGGTTTAGGGTTTAGGTTTAGGGTTTCTAAACCCTAAACCCTAAACCCTAAACCCTAAACCCTAAACCCTAAACCCTAAACCCTAAATCTTAGGGGCCCGCCTGGTAGTAAGGGCCCCGCCCAATCTCAGGGGCCGCCTTGTAGTAAGGACCCCCCCCAAAAGGAAGTATACTTGTAAAAGTGGCCATGTACATATATATATATATACACATATATATATATACATACATGTATATGTAATTACTCTCTGGGTTGAGACCCTGAACCCTAAACCCTACACACAGGGCACTTCAGGGCTGCTTAAGGGACTCAAATCGGTTGGTTTCGTTTGAGAGGTTCTTCATGGCAAGGGTTTAGGGTTCAGGGTTCAGGGCTTAGGACTTAGGGTTTGGGGTTTAGGGTTTAGGGTTTTCAGGGCTCTGCGATGTAGGCGTGGGATGGGTCCAGGGTTAGTGTTGAAAACAAAGGCTTTACCCGTTTTACCCTTTTGGTAGTTGAATGAGTACACTTTACACTTTTGGGGGATACGACCACCCCTTATAGACCTGAAAGTCTACACTTTTTTGGGGGAGGGCTTATGAACTTAGCAAGTAGGCCCTTGTGTTTTTTATGCTAAAGGTCAGGGGTGTGGAGTGCTGGGGTTATGAGTCGGGTGTAGGAGGTTTAGGGGGTCTTAGGGATGTAGGATTGAGACCGGGGTCTGAGCTTTCTTTTTGACTCGAGTTGGAGCTAGGGTCTAGGGTTTGGGGTGGGGCGTTTCTGGGTTCAACAGCTTGCCCTTGAAACCTAAACGCTAAAACCTAAACCAGGGCGTATGGGTTTAGGATACACGCGCATCTGTTCAGAGTAGGGAATGAGGGAATTAAGCACTGTACCTGAAAGAATCCCCTGTAAAATCCGCGACATGCTGAGATATAACAGGTACCTAAATCCCCCATTCCCTGAGAAGAACCAGTAGGGAAATGCGTGTGTTTTGTCGGTTTACGTGGTTGCGTCTGGCTGCTCCAGGGCTCTTGAGCACTGTAAACCCTATAAAGCCTGTAAAGCCGATAAACCCTCGAAACCCTACAAACCCAACAAACTAAAAACCCTACTCCCCTGGCACCATTTTCTGAAGCCCGTGGAGGTTTGGGTCTGGGCACTCGCCCCGAAATCTGAACTCTGTGTCTACTCAGGGTCTCTAGATTCCTAACTTCCATCTAGTGGGTTAGGTTCAGGGTTTAGGTTTAGGGTTTAGGGTTTAGGGTTTAGGGTTTAGGGTTTAGGGTCTAGTATAGCTCTCCCTAAGCCCTAAAACCATAAACCCTCAACCCTCTACCTGGCGGGATGGACCAATGTCGTGTTGGACTTGATCTATGACATGGCGATTTTGGGGTGGGGCCCGAGGGCGCAGAGCACCTTCGACGTTTCCAAGCCCTATGATCTTTGTCACAGAGTCACGGAGGTCGAGAACGGGCTTCCGGACAGGCCAATACATCCGGACATAGTCCAACTGTTGGGTGGATTCTACACCCCCGCCTTTGAAAGGATTCCAGCGCCACCGCCCATCAAGTCGCAGGTCTTGATTATCGGCGACTCATCCTTGGCCCTTTGCACCCACAGGGGACCTTTCACAAGGGCCTTGGTCTTCGTTACTTGCAGGGTGCCGAAAAAATGAAACACCCAATTCTAGATCAACCTTCATAACCGTAAACCCTAAACCCATATGCTCATATGCCTAATCCTAGGTAGGGCCCTTGGGACATTTTATTTTTCCCTTATTGGGTTTAAGAGGATCCTTTTCAGGAAGACGTTTTTCAGAAGGTCTTAAGGGCCATCCTACAATCTCTTCCTGGCTTTCCCTTTCTTGGGTTTCGGGTTTAGGGTTAAGGGTTTAGGGTTTAGGGTTTAGGGTTTAGGGTTCTAAGCCCTGAAGCCTGAACTCAAGAAGTTGAATCTGGAGTCCAAGGTTCAGAGCTTATCACACAGGGGCTTGATATGTGTCTTAACTTTCCAACTCACCTATGCAACTACTCCTCATTCCCCTCACCAATGAACCCTCAAACCTAAACCTTGCTGTTGGTTAGTAGGGAATGAAAGAATGGTAGCAATAGTAACTACCATACTAGTTCATTCCCTACGAACAGTAAGAAACCCCAACAGCCAGGCTCTTGACGAGACGCCACGTCATTCCAAGTCGACCGTGCACGACGAAGTCCCCGAAGAGGCGGGACCACAGGTTTAAGGTTTGGGGTTTGGGGTTTAGGGTTTAGGGCTTCAACCCTCCCGAATTAGGTCACATGACCCTCTACTTACATTCCATGGGCCTAGTTTTACATAGCTAAAGCCCTTAAGGGCATAATACCTAGGCACTCGGAAGTATAGGGTTCGGTCCATGTACCGATATAGTATGTATGGCCTCAAAGCCGGTTTACAGGAATCCCCCCCTCACCCAAGTGTCTACTGTGTAAGTACATGCCATGGACCCTAAATCCTCAGGCGTAAGACCCAAAGCCTGAAATTATCTGAAACTATTTCCAGACCCTGAACCCTCAAAAATGCATCCCCGATGCCTGAGGCCGCGTAAGACCTGAAGCCCAAAGTTTAGCAGCTGAATGAGTACACTTTGCACTTTTGGGGAGAACTCAGCAACCAAGAAGGCCCTAGCTCAGCGCAAATTCTGAACCCTGCACTACCCTAAACCCCAAAAGCTAAAACAACCCATGGCCCATAGATCCTAAAAGCCCTACACCCTCGTCCTAAGAGTCCTAGCAGTACTGCGGTATATGCTCGGGGCCTTAAAGGGGTTCCTACTTTGCAGCTGTCGGGGCCCAGAGGGCTCAAAATGGTAAACCCTAAACCCTAAACCCTAAATTGAAGAGCCTCCGGCTCAAGCCGCCGACCCCGCTGGAGCATAGTTGAAAGGTTTAAACGCGTTCGTTAGGTCACAGGATGCCAAAGTTGGTGGGGGGGGGTAGGGGGGTAGGGGGGGGGGGGGGGGGGGGGTGGGGGGGGGGGGGGGGGGAGGGGGTAGGGGGGGTAGGGGGGGGGGGGGAGGGGGGGGGTTGGGGGGGGGGGGGGGGGGGGGTAGGGGGGGGGGGGGGGTAGGGGGGGGGGCCCCTATGTCCTGTGCGAAACCGCCTATGGTCCGTGAGTTTATGCCGTGTGGGTGGCCTGGCCCTCCATGGAAAAGCTGCCTGGGGACCCCTTGTACTGGTAAGCCGCCCTACGTCATAAACCCTAACCCTAAACCCTACTTAATTGACCCCGCCGACTTATCGACTTATAAGTACGTGATATGTATGTGATATGTATCGATTAAGTTGTTTATCTTGGAGTTAAGTTTGTTTTATATAATTAAGTTCCAGATAAGTTCGACATATTTTTGCTTGACATATCTCGGACTTAGGAACTTATGCGTGTTATGTCAAACAAGCTTATATAGAACTTATCTCTATTTATCCGTTTTACATTTTGGGATGTTGTTCCCGGTTTCGCGCATGCATCTCAGCTAAAATTGCAGAAATCGGTCTTGCAGCCCCTGCAACAGATATTCTATAGTTGCCTGGCAGCGTTAAAGCCTCCCCGGCCACCTCGGGATGCTTGCGTGCCTTGTCCGCCAGGTGTCCGCCAGGTGTCCGCCAATGTCCGCGACAATATAGGTCAAGCCCTGGCTCGCGGACGTCCACGTCCGCGCGGGGGATGTCCGCCTGCATGGGCTCATATAAACCCGGACCCCGCGCCGCTACCATCTGGCGTCGTCTGCTGTCCGCGGGTGTCCGCGAGCCGGTCCGCAAACAAAATGCCAATGTCCGCGGAGTTGGCCTGCTTTTTCCTTGTTTTCGCACGTTTTGTCTTGCCATGCTTGCAAGAAGCAAAGGTCTCTCTGCAATTCTGGGCATAGTTTTCTGCCATGCCTTAAGCTGTGTGCCCGCGTTGTCGAAAAAAAGGTGCTGTTCATGAAAACGATAAAAAAGCAAGCCTTCGAACTTATACACAACTTATCTCCTACTTAATCCGGACGTAAAATAAGTCCAACATAAGTTTCGAACAAGTTCATATGTTCCACGGCGTCAATATAGTAAACCCTAAACCCTAAACCCTAAACCCTAAACCCTAAACCCTAAACCCTAAACCCATTCGCACTGCCAGGGCCGCGTGTCACCACCCGAGTCATCAAGGGCGTCACCTTGCTCCATCCGAAGGTTCTGCTTTGGAGCCGACCCTGCAAAGGTTCAGGGTTAGGGTTTAGGGTTTAGGGTTTAGGGTTTAGGGTTTAGGGTTTAGGGTTTAGGGTTTACGGTTTGGGGTTTAGGGTTTAGCGTTTAGGGTTTAGGGTTGAGTGTTTAACTTGGCTTTCTTCTGGCTGGCTCTTCGGACTTTACCCTTTTGGGTGTTTGTAGAAACTGAGCCTAAAAGTTAACTTTCAGGATGGGTTCAGAAGTCAGCCAAGTTAGTGTTAGCGTTTAGGGTTTATGGGCTTAGGGTTTAGGGTCAAGGTTTAGGGTACACCGTATGGGGTGGTGCTAGGGTGTGAGTGTTTAGGTTTTTGGGTTCAGGGCGCTGTCCTGCCATTATGTTGCAGCGCACAATACTCCGAGGGTCCATGCACCCATTCCCTACTTGTTCCCTGAAGCTAGTATATAGGAACCCAACTTAAAGCCCAAGTAGATACTATGTATAGTTAAGAAAAATTTGCACAGGCTGCCAAATGCGACAGGCGAGGATGAAGAGGACACCACTGGTTTGGGGCTTATAGGGTCTATGGGTTTATAGGGTTTAGAGGGTTTATAGGGTTTACAGGGTCCATAGGGTCCGTAGGTTTCTAAAGTTTCAGGGTTTGTAGGGTGTGTAGGGTGTGTAGGGTTTGGGGTGCTGGTTGAGGAAGCAGATGACATAAAGTTTTGCGGGTTTTTGGGACGTGTTCTTCCTCGTTTGAATAGCTGCAGCATATGCTTGTTCTGTTTTTGTGGTTCAACGAGTCGGTTTCCCCAAACCAGTCTTCATGTCATTGCACTTTTCGTCAACAAGCATGTGTACGTGATTCGTTCTCTTGGAAAGATGTAGTTTTCCTGACGGACATCTCCAAAGTCCAACATGCAAGAGCATCTGAAGAGTCACTCCAGCACATTCATGAAAGTGCTAATGAAACGCATGTATGCATGTATGTCTATATTTCAATGCATATTTATTTAGATACATGCTATATATATATTTATTTATTTATACACATATAGATGTTATATATACATATATATGGGCATATATATATATATATGTATGTATGTACGTATGTATGTATGTATGTATGTATGTATGTGTGTGTGTATGCAACATATGTTATATATATATATATATATAGAAGTTCATTCATTTGTTTATGTATGTATATCTATATGATATGCGTAACCGGTTATCCCCCCCACTCCTACATTTTCACTCGGGACCCAGTAATTACATATGACCCTTGGGATGTTCCCCCTTATACTAGCAGTCCTCAATAGGGACTATAATATACTTCCACGCATACATTGTGCCTGTATACACACACTTGCATGTTTGTTTGGGTTCAAAGTTATGACAGTGTGCACGTCGCTTCATTTGCAGCTATTCTGCTTCGGAAAGCATATGCACATGTGTATACACGCACGCATATGTGCACCTACAGATATACATATGCACAGTCTTGCAATACGGGCCCTCCCAACACGACAGTTCAAGACAGCACTGCGGAACCGGCAGGAGAAGCTTTGCCTACAAGACCGCGACGAGGATCGCCTAAACCTAAACCCAAAAACCTAAACTCTAAACCCTAAGCCCAATACCCTTTCAACATCTTTCTTTGAACCTTTGGGCCTTGGGTTTCATATGGTATCAGTCGGTCTGTAGGCTTGGCTCCTACAGGGAGCACCATCACCATAGTTGTTTATGCAGCTCTACAAGGGCAGTAGGTTAGGTTATAAGATGAGAATGTGCCTGATGTAGTTGAAACTTGTTGCTTGCCAAAGGTTTTTTTTCACATATAAACCCCCTTTGCGCAGATGTAGGTGAGTGTCGGACAGCTGCAGGAAACAAAAAACCCTGACCCCTAAGACCCTGAGAGTAATCTGAGTGGCAGGGTGGGCACAAATAGGATGCAAGCAAGCGGCCTGGATTCTGGCCTAGATGCTTTGTGCACCTAGCACACACTCTAAAGTCACCAAACTCTAATCCCCGGACCCAAACGGCAAGCCAACTCACCCTTTCCTTCTCAACCCACAAAACCCACTGAACCACACTAAGCGCCCTACTCCCACTAGAAACCACCAAGCCCTCCTAAATACCCCAAACCCCAGAACCCCAAATAAAACCCAAGAACCCCAAATAAAACCCAAGAACCCCCAAAAACCCCCAAAGCCCCCAAAACCCCCAAAACCCCAAAAACCCAAATCCCCAAAACCCCACACCCCAGCAGTGTCCACAGGAGAGCACTGCGTCTCCGGATATCACCAGCGGCCTCTTGCTTGGTTTACGCAGGGTTCAAGGTTTAGGGTTTATAGCGAGGAGTTGTTGTTGCTTTGAATTTAGGGGCTTTTAGGGTTCAGAGGGCGTAGGATTTCAGGGTGTTGGGGTTTAGTTTTCGGGCTTGGGGCTTGGCGCTTAGGGTTAAGAGTTGGCTCGCACCCCTGTGGTTCGACCCTATGCGGGCTTTAGGGTTTAGGGTCTAGGGTCTACAGGGTTTAGGGTTTAGGGTTTGATTGGATTGCGGGGTTTAGGGCCCAGGGGTGTAGGGTCCAATGTTGTAGGAGTTGTTAGCTTAGATTAGAGATTGGAATTTAGGTCTTTCTTCAGGGTTTGCTGAATAGGGTTCTCAAAAAATGTCCCCAGCCGAGAGAGTTAGGGTTTAGGTCTTACTGTTTATGAGAACTTAAAGCACACCCTAAACTTTAAACCCTCAACCCTAAACCCCCTAAACCCAAAACCCAAAACCCTATACCCTATACCCACATCCTATACCCTATACCCTAAACCCTAAACCCCACCCAGTTTGTGCATTAAGGAATGAGACAACGCCGCGTTGCGATATCCCCGGAGTCTGCTCAACGTGATGGCACGAGCCAGGATGCGGCTTGCCTGGGCAACTGACTTTAGGGTTTAGGGTTAGGGTTTAGGGTTTAGGGTTTATAGGGTTTAGGGTTTAGGGTTTAGGGTTTAGGGGTTTAGGGGTTTAGGGGTTTAGGGGTTTAGGGGTTTAGGGGTTTAGGGGTTTAGGGTTTAGGGTTCCAGGGTTCAGAATGCTGAAATAGAAATAGCTGAAATGTACACACTTTGCAAGCGATGGCTGTGGGTGCACAGATCGTATGGGCCTTTTTGTTTGAGCAGAACCCAGCTTAGCATCGCCTATACACACATGGAAAGAAGCAAGATATATACACATAAATACATAAATAAGTAAATAAATTAAAAAAACAGATAAATGAAAACAAATAAATAAACACAAATAAATAAAGATGTATATATATATATATACATATATTTATGTACACGCGCACATGTGCATTTAATGCATGTAGAGACCCTAATGCCCTAGTTTTTTGGCCCCTGCAAAGCCAAGACGAGGTGCTGGACAGTCAGCCCCTTTCGGGTTCTGTGTGGGGGGGTTTAGGGTTGAGGGTTTATGGCTGAGGGTTTGCTACTATTTGCTTAAGAACACCCCTGAAAAAAAAGTCTTCATCCTTATAAGGGCAATATAGGGCCTATGATCTTTTTTTTTTTTTTTTTGGGGGGGGGGGGGGGGGTTCTTAAGCAAACAGTTTAGTCTTGAGGCTTGAGGGTTGAGGATTGAGGATAGGTTGCTACCAGCCCCACCACGCTTCAGTGCCCCTCAGCCAAGGGCACCCGGCACATCAACTCGACGCAGCCTGCGGTGAAGAAGGCTCGCAGGGGCGTGCCCTTCAGTCATGATTCACGGCTTCACAAAACTTTATGATACTTTACAAGACTTCATAATTGTTTATAGTACTCTATCATACTGTATAATACTAACTTTATAATGCTATAAAATATAATACTAACTTTATCATACAGTATCATACTACCTTTAATAATACTTTATAATGCCGTATAAGGTCGTAGTTGGACGGGTTCAGACCATAGCTTTCTCAGCTCGGGGGCACACCCTGCTGGCACTCTTTGACTGGAGGTTCGCCCAAGAAGCCGGAGGGGGCGGGGGGGGGGGCCTAAACTCTTAACCCTTAACCCTTAACCCTTAACCTGAACCCTAAACCCTGAACCCTTAACCCCTAATCTGAACCCCAAACCCTCCCTTAGCCCAGGGGGAGGGGCGAGAGGGGGGGGGGGGGGGGGGGGCTTGTCTTTAAAGAAGAAGGAGACTGCTGCCCTTATTGCTGGTGTTTGCCCCGCCGGCTTTTTAGGGTTCAGGGTTTAGGGTTTAGGGTTTCGGGTTTAGGGTTTAGGGTTTAGGGTTTAGGGGTTTCAAATTGAATAAGACATCCCGAAACCAGGGTGATGACCAGCAAAACTAATAGTTACGCCACCTCCCAGTTCTGCATCTCCAAGTAGCCCTAAACCCCAAACCCCAAACCCCAAACCCTAAACCCTAAACCCTAAACTCCATTTAGGGTTTGGGGCTTTCTCTGACTTGGGCCAGGGCCAAAGGTTGGAGATACCAGGGCCTTATCTTAGAGTAGTTTCATGGTCCCTTAATCTCGGCCATTATGGGCCCTTAGCTGGGGAACAGTTCTATACGCCTAAACCCTAAACCCTAAACCCTAAACCCTATTAAACCCAAGAGCCCATACCTCAGAACCGTTTAAGGAAGGCAAGGGAGCGTCCGGGAACATTAAAGGGACCATGCAGCTACCCACCCTAAACCCTAAACCCTAAACCCTAAACCCTAAACCCTAAACCCTAAACCCTAAACCCTAAACCCTAAACCCTAAACCCACTAAACCCTAAACCCTAAACCCTAAACTCTAAACTCTAAACCCTAAAGCCTAAAGCCTAAAGCCTAAACCCTAAACCCTAAACCCCAAACCCTAAACCCTAAACCCTAAAGCCTAAAGCCTAAAGCCTAAACCCTAAACCCTAAACCCTAAACCCTAAACCCTAAACCCTAAACCCTAAAGCCTAAAGCCTCAAGCCTAAACCCTAAACCCTAAACCCTAACCCTAAGCCCTAAGCCCTAACCCTAAACCCTAAAGCCTAAACCCTAAACCCTAAACCCGAAACCCTAAACTAAACCCACTAAACCCTAAAGCCTAAACCCTAAACCCCTAAAAAAAACCCTAAACCCTAAACCCTAAAACCCGCCTAAGCCCAAAAGCCTAAAGCCTAAACTAACCCTAAACCCTAAACCCTAAAACCCTAAACCCTAAAAAACCCTAAACCCTAAACCCTAAACCCTAAACCCTAAACCCTAAACCCTAAACCCTAAACCCTAAGCCCTAAACCCTAAACCCTAAAGCCTAAACCCTAAACCCTAAAGCCTAAACCCTAAACCCTTTACCCTAAACCCTAAACCCCAAACCCTAAACGGCTTTGGAAGCCACAAGCCAGGAGCTCTCCTGGAAGGAGACTCCTGGGGGCGAGGCACCCATGTTGTGGTAGGGGAAAACGAGATCAGCCCCTCGCATCCCTAAAGCCCTGAAGGGTTTAGGGTTTAGGGTTTAGGGTTTAGGGTTTAGGGTTTAGGGTTTGGTACGCAGTATTAACGATCCTAGGCCTTGAGCCCTGTACCTTCAAAGAGTAAACCCGCATGAGATGTAGGCTCATACTCGAGGTGTCTAGGGCTTCGCTTTCAGGATCAGGGCTTCAGGGCTTGGGTTTAGGGTTTGGGCCCTGCGCCCTCCAAAATGCTAAAATACCGCGTGCGTGCGCGAGGCTTTGGCGTTGTGGGTCTTGAAGATGCTTCGTCAACCCGAAAGCATTAGATATAGGGGCCTGAGTAATTAGAAGAGAGTTTTGGGGGTTCTTCGAGTATACTTATAAAGGGACCTAAAGGGAATGAATACTATTAGTAATGATTCCGACCCCTATATTCTATGCAGAGTTTGGGGACTTTGGGGGATTTCTTTGAGAGAGAGAGAGAGGGAGGGGCTTGGGACTTCTGTTTGGTGGAAAGGCTGCTTCTGGAAGACTGGGAGAAAGTGGTGGCAGCCGGATCGGCACCCAAGCAGAAGAAGCCAAAAGAAGGCCACTCCCACACCTACGTAGATGCCGACGAAGAAGAGAAAGCCACAATACCCGCCGCCTAAGAGTGCTGGCGACCAGCCCTACTTTGCAGCAGCCTGGCAGCACGGAGCTTCGAACGATTACTGGCACCGCCCCCCAATATCGTAAACCCTGAGATTTCCAAGAGTTCCACGTTCCCATCGATGCTGTCGTGGCAAAGTGCAGCAGACGACTTGGCTTCCCCCGACCGTCCACATTGGCAAGCTTCTAAGGAACCCTGCAAACCCTGCGGACCGCTGCGGACCGTTGCGGACCCGAACCCCTTACACCCTTACACCCTAAACCCTAACCCCTAAAACCCCAAACCCTGAACTTCTAACCCTAGGCCCCTAAACCTCTAAACCCCTGAACCCCTCTATAAACCCTAAACCCCTAAAACCCCTAAAACCCCTAAAACCCTAAACCCCTCAACCCCTCAACCCCTCAACCCCTAAACCCCTCAACCCCTCAGCCCCAAGTCCAAAACCCCCTATTGCTGCGCCCTGAAAAAGCAGCGACCATCCTCTGGCCGCGGTACTTCAGCCCCCCAGCAAGGGATAAGCCACCGGTGGTTCTTCGAGTTTAGGGTTTCGGGGTTTAGGGTTTAGGGTTTAGGGTTTAGGGTTTAGGGTTTAGGGTTTAGGGTTTAGGGTGCTCGTGGGGGCTTGTGCCCAGCGAAACCTTCCTAGCCCCCAATAGAGGGGGGCTCCTACATCCCTAGACCCCTGGGACCCCCAGCGGGACGCTTAGTGTCCTTTTTGCCGGCTTCGGCTTCCGTGAACTTACCCTCAAACATCGTCCCGTCACGAAACCCTAAACTCTAACCTCTAAACCCTAAACCCTAAACCCTAAACCCCAAACCCTAAACCCTAAACCCGAAACCCGAAACCCGTCACAAAACCCAAAACCCTAAACTCTCAAGCCCCCCCCCCCCCCCTGCTGCAGGGAGGGCCCAGCGACGCCACGACGGAGCCAGATATGCCGGCGCCGACTTCGGGGGGTTTCCTTAAGGGGTGAAACCTACGTAAATGAGGCGCATATAAGGGTTTAGGGTTTAGGGTGTTAAGGGGTATAAGGAGGGACCCCCAGAAGGGACCCTTCATCTTATTCCTACCTTATGGTTTGGTTATTTTGGGGAATATTGAAGTTATTGATCAAGGGACTAAAGGAGGGACCTCTATAAGGGACCTTGAGGGTTATTTTGGGGCTATTTCCGTACATAGGGGCTATATAAGGTATATAAAGGAGTTATATAAGATTAGGGGTCCCCTTCTGGCGGTCCCTCCTTGTGCCCCTTGATTTTAGGGGGGTCTAGGGTTTAGAGTTTCCGAAAATAGGGGTACCCCTTTTTTTCGCGGGGGGCGGGGGGCGGGGGGGGGGGGGTGCGCCTCAGGGGTTCCTAGAAGAAATGCGGACTGTAGGACAGTTCGGGGTGAGTGAGGAGCTCCTCTAATTTTGGGAAATGCCCACTTCTGTTCAGGGCTTAGGCCGCAGGTTTACGGTTTGGGATGGATCCCCTAAACCCTGAACCCCCCAAAAACCCTAAACCCTAAGGACTTCCTTTTGTATAGTATCCTAACCCTATAAGGGTGGTATCCCCCCCAGACAAGCCTCGAAGTCACATCCTCACTCAGTCCCCCTTCATGTTGGGGGCGGGGTGTTCTAGGGTTTAGGGTTTAGGGTTTAGGGTTTAGGGTTTAGGTTTAGGGGCGGAAGTTTCTTGTTTCTTTTTGTTTCCAGCATATAGGTTCAGATTATTTTGGATGCGTGCGCAGCCACATGTTCGTGGCAAGCCGAAAAACGAGGTGCCTGACGAGTCGTGCCAGCACACGCACAGCAGCGGCATGCGGGACGACGTTCCTCTTGAGGCGCTGTGGGCTTAAACCCTAAACTAAACACGACACCCCAGCTGTGCGATACGGGTTTAGGGTTTTGGGTTTTGGGTCGAAACAAGTACGTTACATGTGAAGTTTCGGCGTGCTGTAGTTTTTATAGGGAGGGGTGGGAGTACTCATCCTGCAGGTGTGAGTTTTGCTTAGGGTTTAGGATTGAGGGTGTAGAGCGTAGAGGGTCTAGGGTTCAGGGTTTAGGGTTTAGGGTTTAGGGTCTCGCACCTGGTCATGGAGGGAAGCTCATGCCATCTGCAGGACTCGTATGGCTCCACCTGCCATTCATATTCCAGCCCCTATAGTACTACTAATTGCTTAGGAACCCCAACAAAAACACAAAACGTTCTTCCTTATAAAGGGTAATATGGGGACTATGATTATTTTTTCTTATGGAGTTCTTAAGCAAATAATAGAGTATTAGGGATTTTGGGGTTTGGGCTTTAAGGCAATCATGTTTAGGTTGTCCTTGCAACATCGAGGGTTTTGGGTCTTTGGGTTCTAAGGATGTTTCAGTCAGAATGCAGAACTTCCTCAAACAGCTAGAGAATAGAAAGAAACCCAAGGGCAACTGGTAGGGTTTGGTGCTTAGGGTTTCTCGTCTAAGGTAGTTTGACGGGCCCGTAACATAATCCCTTACCTCCTTTAAAAGGGTTCTGAAGTATTGGCCCTTGGGTTGTATTGGGTTTATAAGAGGTCTCTCTTCAAGGCCCCATACTAAGAGACCATGAAACTCCCCTAAGAGTTCAGGTGTACTGTGAAGGTGTGTAAGGTTGCCTGAACATCCCTCAATAAAACCAGTTTAGGGTTTAGGGTTAGGGTTTAGGGTTTAGGGTTTAGGGGGTTTAGGGTTTAGGGTTTAGGGTTTAGGGTTTAGGGTTTAGGGTTTAGAGTTTTAGGTCCCAGAGTAGACCCTTGTTCCACTATTTTAGGGTTTAGGTTCCCGTATAAGCCCTTTGAAACCAACAAGGGCACCCACTATATTCCTAGGTTACTCTCGGGTCTTAAAAAGCCCACCACAACAGCCTCAACAACCCCAAGGATGAAGTCAAAGCCCCTGTACTCCCTACCTGGCAGCTCTGTTCCTTTCAGACAAACAGGACACAACCGCGAAAACCCCTAAAACCCCGTAACCCCCTACCGAAACCCCTAATCCATGCCATGCAAGGATGGGCTATGCTACCCGATAACCCTTAAAACGGCCCTTTATGGGATTGATTATTGGGATTAAAAGGCTTAATAGCCCATCCTTAGACCCTAAACCCCGAAACCCCAAATCCCTTCATCCCCGAAATCCCTAAGCCATGCCATAACAGGGCAACGACGCGTCGCCACCTCACTCCCACGAATCGCTCTTACCGGAGTGTGGGTCCCAATGACCCTGCTTCAGGTCTAGGGTTTAGGGTTTAGGGTTCAGGGTTTAGGGTTTAGGGTTCTTAGGGACTGGGTAGGTAGCCTTTGACCTTTTTGGCAGTATAGAATGCTAGTGTGTATACATATATATATATATGTATATAAGAAAGCCTCTTGGGATGAGCTAGGGTAGTTAGCTCCTGAGGGTTTAGGGCTTAGGGCTTAGGGTTTAGGGTTTAGGGTTTAGGGTTTAGGGTTTAGGGTTCAAGTTTAGAATAAGAGGCTTATGCACCTATAGAGGATGCAAAGACAACCTTTGGCAGCCCGTAGTGGAGTCTCTAAAAAGAACTTCAGGGTTTAGGGCTTAGGTTTTAGGGTTTAGGGTCATAGGGGTTTAGGCTTCAGGGTTTAGGCGTTTTTCTTCAAGTTTTTGTGGGCGGTAAGGGTTATAAGTTATAAGGGTTGAGGTTTGCAGCGTCAGAAACCTTCGACCTAAACACGCGTTCGAACTGTGGTCGTCCTAAAACCTCAGGCCTCAACCCTAAACCCACAGAATCGCCAGTTCAGACTATAGAACACCCCACTAGTTCCCCTTCCCCCCATCCCAGACAAACCCCCTTAATTCAGGGATGTTTACCACTGAGGACCCATTAGGGTTTAGGGCTTAGGGTTCAGGGTCCATGTACCTGAATCGCCTCGAGATGCCCTTTTTAAAATAGACACAAAGGGACCCCTAGGTTTGAGAAATTCCCGTATACCCCCAAAGAAGTGTGTCCTGGGCTACGTTTTTGTTCCGGGTGACTAGCTGGGATGCCTGTCTAGGGTTTAGGGCGTAGGGGCTTGGAAGAACCCTAAACCCTAAACCCTTAACCCTAAACCCTTAACCCTAAACCCTAAACCCTAAATGACCTGCTCAAGCAGGTATAACTTCGAAGCTGAGCACGGCCCGGAAGTCATCATTGAGGGCTGCCTCTGGAAGAAAAGGCTCACTCGGAGTGTTGTTGGGGTTTAGGCCCTACGCCCTAACTAAACCCAACGAAAACTAAACTCTAAACTCTGAACCCTAAACCCTATATACCCTAAACCCCAAGCCCATAACCCCACCCCCCTCCCCCCCCACCCCCAAAAAAGCCCTCTTGTAGGTGCGTGACGTAGCCTGACCCCGGCTGCCAGTCTACAGAGGGTTTAGGGTTTAGGGTTTAGGGTTTAGGGTTTAGGGTTTAGGGTTTAGGGTTTAGGGCTAACCCGTCGGTCCAGGAGCTACATATTGTCGCTATTGTCACACACACACACATCGAGAATAATGCTGCTGGCAGCATGCCAGCAAAGCGCCACATTCCAGAAAATAAGGTCCCCTTGGCCTCTGCTTACCTGAACCCTAAACCCTAGACCCTAAACCCTAGACCCTAAACCCTAAACCAAAAAACCTTCTCCACCGGGTGTCTGGCAGGCCCAAGCTCTCCCGCACTACAAAGGTCTTCCGGCTCCTGCGGCGGGAGGCATCGGTTTAGGGTTTAGGGTTTAGGGTTTAGGGTTTAGGGTTTAGGGTTTAGGGTTTAGGGTTTAGGGTTTAGGGTTTAGGGTTTAGGGTTTAGGGTTTAGGGTGTAGGGCTAGGACCCAGAGTAGGCACTTCTTTCTTCCCTTGTTTTGTGGACCTAGGTTCCCTTATTTGAGCCCCTTTAAACCCAAAACGGCGCCCTGTTCATTCCTAGGTTTCTCTTTGATCTAGTTCTTACGACGTTACAGTGGTGTTTAGCACCCTCAGACTCAAACCCAAGCCCTTGAAATCCTAAAAACTCCGGGCGCGTAGGAAGCAAACCCGGGTCTAGGGTTTAGGGTTTCGGGTAACCTAGTTTTTTGTTTTTTTTTTTTTGGGGGGGGGGGGGGGGGGGGGGGTTCAGAGTAGTTCGGCTTTTCGGCTCAGGCTTTAAGGTTCCGAGCGTGTTGGGGGAGTTGGAAGCCCCAAAAAACCTCCGGATTCCCAAAAGGGGGCGAAATCCCTTAGCGACCCTCCAAAAAAGCCCCTACAAACCTCTGTAAACCCGAAACCCTCTGCACAACCTCAATTACTCAAACTTCCCCCCCTAAGGGTCCATGTACCTCATGATTATTATCTACATGAGTCCCTAAATCGGAGGTACTTGAAGGCCCCTGTTCTCCGCAAACCCTAAACCCTAAACCCTAAACCCTAAACCCTAAACCCTAAACCCTAAACCCTAAACCCTAAACCCTAAACTATTTCGGTACATGGACCCGTAGGGGGGTTCGGCCTCGTGGCTTCGAGTTGAGGTTGCTGTGGCCAAAGGCCACAAGGCTGCTAGAATTGAAGCCGAGCCTCCTGTTTCAAGTTTGGGTTTTAGGGCTTCGGGTTCAGGATTCTGGGCTTCCGGAGGTTTTTGTGGGGGTGCAGGAATGAGGCTGCTAGCCTCCTGATTCAAGCTCGCGCTCTTTCCCCCCACGCCCAGCAAGCAAAACACCTGGGAAACAAGACGAGAACCCTGAAGCCTAAACCCTAAACCCGAAGTTACCTGCAAAAGAGAGGCTCGGGCGCTGCTGTCCAGAGGCACCGCCTGTATTTGAGCCCAAAAGCCCTGCAGCCCTAAACCCCAAACCGCAAACCCCAAACCCTAAACCCTAAACCCCCAGCCCTAAACCCCAAACCCTAAACCCTGATCTCTGTTGTAGGGTTGAGGGCTTAGGGGGTTTTGGGGAGTAAAAGGGTTTTCGGGTTCAGAGGGTTTAGCGGCCTTTAAAGTCCTAAGCCCCCTTGCAAGGGGCTTCAGGCTCTAGAGGGTTTTAGAAATTTAGGACTTCGGGTTTAGAGGGTTTAAGAGTTCAGGACTTAGGGTTTGGTGGAGGGTTTAGGAATTTAGGACTTAGGGTTTAGAGGGTTTAGGAGATTAGGACTTAGCGGTGGCTTGGCTGAGTATCATCTACCTCTATTTAGACCGGATGTTTCCAGGTTCTCTGACAGCCGAACAGGAGGCTCTCTATGCTCCCAACTTGCCATAGCTTTCAACAACATAGGGTTTCGGGCTTAGCTTGCGTGCCCAGATCTTCGGCGGGTAAACCCCAAACCCTGAACCCTAAACCCTCAACCCTAAACCCCATAAACCGTAAAAACCCTAGACCGGTGCATGGTTAAGCTTGATAGGGTGCGTGAAGTTTGGAACCCTCAACAGCCATTTAGACACGGCTTTGGGCTGAGAATGCGACTGCTGGAGGACTACGGACACGAAACTGCGGATGGCCGGATTTGTGGTGCTGAGGATTTCTGCTTGCCGAAGTGTCTCTACTCCGCCTGCGATGATCCCGCTGACCGCCCCCGAGGGATCTCAAAAACAAGGAACCCAACTCGGTCCCTAAATCTAAACCACCCTAAACCCTAAACAAGCACCGGGTCAGGTCAAAAGCATCCATGCTAGCTTCAGGCACTTCATGATCAAGAGTTTTTCGTGTCTAGGGCTTAGGGTTTGTTCATGGTCTACCGAAAGAATTTGATGTAGTTCCTTTCCCGGTAGTCTGCTATGCTGCATGCCCCTCCCCCCCCCCCCCCAACAAGAAGGAATGAACCTGAACCCCAGAAGGAAATACGGTAACCCTAAACCCTAAACCTTAAACCCCCCCAACCCCCCCAATCCCAGCCCCCTCCCGACAGAGGCGAGGAGTGGCTGGCTGGTGGTGGCTCTCTCCACTTGGGTCGTGCCACTTTGATGCAACGCTGTTCGGGATTTAGGGTTCAGGGTTTGCCTTAGAGACCCTAAACCCTGAAACCCTTAAACCCTAAGAGACCCTTGAAGCCTTAGACCCTTTAGATCCT
Source organism: Symbiodinium natans (assembly GCA_905221605.1). Lineage (NCBI taxonomy): Eukaryota > Dinophyceae > Suessiales > Symbiodiniaceae > Symbiodinium > Symbiodinium natans. Next base: position 551,457 of record CAJNDS010000890.1, on the reverse strand, counting down.
TAAACCCTTAGACCCTTGAACCCTCAAACCCTCAAACCCTTAAACCCTCAAGACTTTAAGCCTTAAAAGTACGCCAAACCCTAAACCCCAAACCCCAAACCCTAAACCCTAAACCCTAAACCCTAAACCCTAAACCCTAAACCCTAAAGATTGTTGGATCTCAGGTTGGGATCCTGGCGCGGGAGGTCATGGCCCTCCTTGGGACAGCGGAAACACCGAAGCTGGAGGCACGGACTTGGGTGGCATGGTGCCTATGAGGTTCGGGGCTCCGGGTTCGGGTTTAGGGTTTAGGGTTTAGGGTTTAGGGTTTAGGGTTTAGGGTTTAGGGTTTAGGGTTTAGGGTTTAGGGTTTAGAGTTTAGGGTTTAGGGTTTTGGGTTTTGGGTTTTGGGTTTAGGGCTGGGATTTTCTCTGTTGGGGAAGGGGGAGGCGGCCCCTATAGCAGATAGCAAGATTTTGCATGGTAGATTTTCCAGAGCCTCGGAGCAGCTAGAAACAGTCCCCCGGCTGTGTTTTGTTGGTGTCTGTTGGTGCTGACATTTTATTCCGTTGCTCTGCGTGGTGCAAGAATCGTTGAACTCCATATTGCTCGTAGTGCAGCAAGGTTAGGAAGTATAGATAACTATGTATGCAACCTGATGCATTTCACGTCAACCTGATGTCCGAGTTTTTTGCATATTGGGGGCGGTGTTTTCGAAGATTGCGGGTATTCTCCTAAGCCCTAAACCTTAAAGGTTTAGGGATACTTCGTTTCAGGTCTTGAGATTCCGCTTTGGCTTTGAAGTTCTTCGGCGCCCAAAAACCCTCGAGCCGCCGCCTCCCAGCCTTCTGGTCGTAAGCTTTACAAGGCCCTGCCCACATCGATCTCGAATATCTAGAAACCCCTACGAGCCCTAAACTCCTAAACCTTACAAAGCCTCTAAGACATTTAAAAGTATATTAATACGGCACCCTCTTTGCGAACCCTAAGCCATAAACCCTAAGTAGACCTCTAAGGTACCCTGAACCCTGAACCTCTTTTGGGGCTTGAGAAGCTTTGCCCCAAACCCCCAGACCTAGACCCCTCGAATAACGAACGCCCATAAAAAAATTGGCTTGAGGTCTAACTAGGGTTTAGGGTTTAGGGTTTAGGGTTTAGGGTTCAGGGTTCAGGGTTCAGGGTTCAGGGGGCAGTGCTTAGGAAAGAATTCGGGGTTTACGGTTCATGGGTTAGGGGGATGTTAGGGATGTTAGGGGCTTGGGGCTGCGGGTGGCTTAGAGGGCAGGGCTCGGAGCTTGGTTCAGGCACGTTTAGGGTTTAGGGTTTAGGGTTTAGGGTTTAGGGTTTAGGGTTTAGGGTTTAGCTTGAGGGCTTCGGGTTTGGTATGTGGGGCTTCAGAGATTTAGCTTTGGTTTGCTTAAGGGTTCAGGGGCTTAGGGTCTAGGGTTTAGGGTTTGGGGTTTAGGGTTTAAGAAGGTTGGCTTCGGGTATCTGTGCGACCACATGCTGCATCAGGATGTGCAGGCCGTCAGCGAGAAGTATGTGTTTCGGCCGCAAAGCATTTTGCACATGCGACGAGCCCTTCTATACAGCCTCTACCTGAAACCCTAAACCCTAAACCTCCCCTTAAACCCCTAAACCTCCTGCACCCTTGGGGTTATTTAGGGGCTGCTTAGGTATATCGGGTATATACAGGGGTTATCTAGGGGAACAAGATTAAGGGTCCCTTCTAGGGGTCCCTCCTTGTACCCCTTAACTACTGTATAGAAGGGTCTATTTGGGGAAGCTGTGCGTGTAAAGATGTCCTAGACAAAAGGATTCGGGTGGAAGCTGAGGGAGCTAGGGTTTGGGTGCTGAGGGGGAGAAACCCTGAACTCTGAACTCTAAACCCTAGACCTTAGACCCTAAACCCAAGCCTGGGCTAGACCTCTCCTCTTTTGGGTTCTTGCTTTGACACGAGCAGGCTGAGGGTTTAGGGCTGCCCGCAAGGGGTATAAGCCTGCAGACAAGTCTCTCAAGCCGCATTTCCGCTTACAAACCTTGATATAGACAGGAGGCCCAGCACCCACTGCCCCTCACACTGCTGCCCTCCCTGACCCCGAAACCCGAACCCTAAACCCTAAACCCTAAACCTCAAACCCTAAACCTCAAACCTCAAACCTCAAACCTCAAACCTCAAACCTCAAACCTCAAACCTCAAACCTCAAACCTCAAGCCTCAGCCTGGTTCCTTAGTAAGCACAGCTTCTTGAGCCCGCACAGCTTGGCTTCTGGCCCTTGCCCTAGCAAAATGCAGAGCATAAAGCCGTTTAGGGTTTAGGGTTTAGGGTTTAGTGTTTCGGGTTTAGGGTTTCCAATGGGTTTCGCACATGTTGTTCCTGACGGCTCCTGAAGTCCGAAGCACGAGTAGTTGATGCCAGAGGCCTGGAAAGTCACGTGCAATGTGGGTATAAAACAAAACTTTCCCAAAGTTAGTCCCCTAAACCCTAAACCCTAAACCCTAAACCCTAAACCCCAAATAAACCCTAAACCCCACGACGGAGCTCTGGTCCAAGGCACTGAACATCTGAAGGAGCCCTACAGCCAAAAGCCGAAACCCCAACTATGCCCTAAACCCTAAACCCTAAACCCTCAACCCTAAACCTACAGAACCTCGGCCATCAACCAAAGGCGGACGACGTGACCCAGGAGCCTGTCTGGGACAAGACCCCCGTGTGCCTGCGCAAAGGAGGCCATCGTTTAGGGTTTAGGGCTTAGGTTTTGGGGTTCAGGGTTTAGGGACCTGCTCTTAGGTAACCTACACACAAGTAGGTTTGGGGTTCAGAGGCTAGCCCCTAACCCTAAACCCCAATCCTTCCAGCCCGGGGGATATCTCCTCCTCTCTCTGTCACCTCGAATTCGTCGAAGAGTAAAGGCTTAGAGGTTCCAGGCTTAATCCTCCCCCGCCCCCTTCTCTGTAGCGTTTTTAGTTTTTGTTTTTTGTTTGCTGCGTAGGTTAAAAAAGCGGGGCACATGACCGAAATGTGTCATGACCATGAGCTATGTAGATAACGGACCACAAGCCCTAAGCTCTAAAGCCTAAACATGTCTGCAGTTGTTGGCAGTGTTTCGAAGCATCGCGAGATCTGAGTGGAATGGGCCCATCTCAAGGTGCACATGGGTAGTTCGCTAAATTAGGGAGGTAGGGTTTAGGATTTGGGGTTTAGGGTTTAGGGTTTAGGGTTTAGGGTGGGTCCTTTTTTGGGGGTCTTCAGTTTAAGGGTGCCGTTCTTTTGGGTTGACCCAAAAAACGGACCCTAGTTTAGGGAACAGCCACGATGCAGCTTGTTTACTGGCTTTGAGCCATGCCTTCAGACATGAAGCAGCAGCTGCTGTGGGCTTAGGATTTTGGGTTTAGGGATTAGGGCTTAGGGTTTAGGGCCCGGAAACCAGTGAAGAGCTCGGCTTGGACTAAACACAACGAGAGTACGACCTGAATGGCCGGGTCAAACCGCCATCGCCAACAGCCCCGCAGAGAAAGCCTGGCCAGAAGTCGCCATTGCCAACTTGCAGGCTTCTTAAGGGAGGCGGGTTCAACGAGGGGTAGGTACCTAGGGCACCTTAGGGAAGCTTAGGGAGCCTTCGGGAGTGGTGGAGAGCATGAGGCAACCGTAGCTTACATATCCCCCCTTGAACCCCCGCCCTTAAGAACGCTATAGACAACAGAGGCTGAACAAAGGAAGGAGCTCGAAGGGGGAGGCTTAAGCCTCTAACCACTCAGCCTTTGCGGTTCGATGCGGTTTGATGGTGACAGAGAGAGGGGGAGAGATAGCCCCCGAGGGTCAAGGTTTTGGGTTGGGTTTAGGGTTTACTTTAGGGTTTACTTTTGGTAGGCTACCCAAGAATCATAGAAGGTGCTTTATAGTAAGGGCCTACAAAAAAGTAGGTCTTGGCTTCTTCAACGTAGGGTTAAGGTTTTCGGGTTGTAAAGGCCCCCAAGGGAGTTGGGGGTTTGGGGGTTGAAAGTTTGGGGTTCAAGGTCTCGGGTCAAAGTCAGGGCATTTCACACCCTAAACCCTAAACCCTAAACCGAAAACAGCTTCTGCCCTGAAAGGCTTCCTCTCCTGGGTGCGGCCTAGCAGCGAGCGACCAACACTGCAGGAGCCTCTAGGAGGTTTCGAGTTTGGGGTTTAGGGTTTAGGGTTTAGGGTTCTTGTTCCCCCGAGCTACTTCGGGCGTAAAAGGGCGTTGTGTGGGCTTGCGCTCACCCCTAAACCCTGTAGCCACCTTTAGATGCATGCGGCCGCTTGGGTCGGTGCCCTTCCTCGTACGTTCTGGCGCGCACGGTGGGCCGCACTTACAATCCCGTGAAGGCCATCGTGGAGTGACTGCGGGACATGGAAGCCGCAGCAGGGCGTCGCCTCAACGACTCCCCTCTTCTTCGTGGTGCGGTAGAGGTCGACGCCACATCTCTCCGGCGTATGCGCGTCTATCCGAAGACCGGCAAATTCCTGAAGGCCATTGGCTTCAGAAGCATCCGCACACCAGGCGACCGCCCTGCTGGCTCTTGCACTACCGCCTTGTCGGCGCAGTCCAGAGAAGCGACAACAGGAAGCTGGTGGTTCGGATGCTGGAGCACAAGCTCGTCCCAGCGGGGGCCAAGCCTCCGCCGGTGGCCATTCTTTATCCTTCGGAACTGCAATACCAACCGTAAACCCTGGACCCTGAACCCTCACCATAAGACGGTTTCGATAATTTAGGCTAGACTAAACCCTAAACCCTAAACCCTAAACCCTAAACCCTAAACATCCCTGAGAATGGCTGTTGCATCGGAGGCCCTCCATGCAGGATATCCCTGAGGCAGCAAAATTCGCAATACAGCTCCCTCCAGCCAGGGAACCTCAGGAACGAACCCTCTTTCGCCTTAGGCCCCTAATTAGCCCAATTGGGCATTATAACGGAATCCTACCATTTGGGGGGGCTACTTTAGGGGTCCCTTATTTCGTACATCCCCCAAAACAAACCCCAAATACGTCCTCGGAAGGCCTCGACCCCAAAAGCCCAAACCCGAAACTTTCCGAAGGACGCACGAACCCAGAACCCTAAGCCCCCAAACCCACAAGCTCGAATCTAAAGCCCACAGCGAGCCCTCGAAATTTTTAAAGCCTAAACCCTAAACGCTAACCCCCCAAACCCTAAAGCCTAAACCCTAAACCCTAAAGCCTAAACCCTGAACCCTAAAGCCTAAACCCTAAACAATAAAGCCTAAACCCTAAACCCTAAGCCCTAAACCCTAAAGCACAAACCCTAAACCCTAAGCCCTAAACCCTAAACCGAAAGCTTCAGGAGCGCCACGAGGAGCGATCGCCCACCGTCGACGCACAACGCCTTGGCGAGGCCGTTTTCGGGTTTTGGGTTTAGTTGCTTTTTAGCGTTTAGGGTTTAGGGTTCAGGGTTCAGGATTCAGGGTTCAAGGTTTAGGTTTAGGGTAATTGCTTGAGAGGGCCTGGGACTGGAAGTGCTGAGGAAGCATTTACGGAGGGTTAAGGGCTTGGGGGCTTGGGGTTTTTATGAGGTGTGAGATTGTTTCCGGGGTTGCGTCAGTCCCATGGGCGATATGGCTGTCGGCTGGGGGGACATGATCACTTTCGAGCACAAGTCAGGTGTGGGAAAAGGGCCTGAGGTCCAGTTCACCCCCTCAGCATCAAAGTCAGGATTTGGCCATCAAGTTTGGCCAAACTTCTGCAGCAAGAGCTCAAACCCCAATCCCCAAACCGAACCCTAAACTCGAAACCCAGGCCTAAATCCTAAACACTACACTCTACACACCATGCATGTTTTTGGAGGTGTTTTGCGACTAAGCCGAAGTCCAGTTTGACACGCGACGGGTTTTGTGCTTCCAGGCTTCAGGGTCAGGTGTAGGGTTTAGGCCTTAGGGGGTTTGGGGTTTAGGGTCTAGGGTTTAGGGTTTAGGGTTTAGATTTTAGGGTTTAGGGGTTTAGGGTTTAAGGTTTAGGGTCAAGGAATTAGGGTTTAGGGTTTAGGGTTTAGGGGTGTTCCCTTTGCAGGTGGGGCCACTACGCGGAAGCAGCGTGCCTCGGCCACAAGTTTCGGACCACACTTACGATCCCTAAACTTAGGGGCCCAAGACCCACAGTCGTAACTAAGTGCTGGGACTCATTGTTGTACTCCAAGCTGTAGGAAGTATGCAAAAAAATGTAGAGATCTCCAAGACGGCCCATAGATTAGATCATCCCGCTGAAGCCTCAAAAGCCTACGACAACCAACGACCAGGACAACAGCTCGGACTCACCAAGGGGTAGAGGCTTGTGGTCTAGGGTAAGCCCAGCTTACCTATACCCTAAACCTAAACCTTGAACCCAATACATACATCATGACTTTGAAAACGTCGTGTAAGAAAACGGTTTTCGGCGGCAGGGCACACTAAGTTTCTTGGATTCCATTTTGCCCCATGCGCCCGGTCGGGACGGGCGGGGGGGGGGGGGGGGGGGGATATTCAGTTAGGGCATGCTGGGTTTCAATCCTGAACCCTAATCTCCCTGTTCTACGCACTGAACCCTAACCCCTCAACCCCAAGCCCTAAACCCTAAACCTCGTTAACCTGAGGTGGAGTACATGGGTACGCAGAGGAGTCCGTCGTCACCTGGGGGAAGCGCCACTGAGAATTGGCTCTTCATGCTTCTTGACTTAAGGCTGAGGGGCTTAGGGTGTAGGGTTTCGATGGTTTAGATGAGATTCAGGTCTCAGGACTCTGAATTTCGAGTGTGTATGTGGTTTAGGGTTTTTGGGTTATGGTTGAGGGTTTAGGGTTTATGTTCTTGGCTCGTTCGTGGGCTTGCAGTGTGAGCACGCTTTGTTGGTGTGGTATGTTCTTTTATGGTTCAGGCTGTCCGCTTCTGGCTGTACTGGTTGCGTCTGTATATATCCCTGCATGCAGAGACAGAGATAGATGTTGGAAGTTGGTTCTGACCGCCTTGCGTAGATCCTCTCTGCCTCTCTCTCCCTCTCTCTCCCTCTCTCTCCCTCTCTCTCCCTCTCTCTCCCTCTCTCTCCCTCTCTCTCTCCCTCTCTCTCCCTCGCTCTCCCTCCCTCTCCCTCTCTCTCCCTCGCACTCCCTCTCTCTCCCTCTCTCTCCTCCCTCTCCTCTCCCATCTCTCTCTTCACCTCCTTCTCTCTCTCTCTCTCTCTCTCTCGCTCTCGCTCTCGCTCTCGCTCTCGCTCTCTCTCTCTCTCTCTCTCTCTCTCTCTCCCTCTCTCTCTCTCTCTCTCTCCTCTCTCTCTCTCTCTCTCTCTCTCTCTCTCTCTCTCTCTCTCTCTCTCTCTCTCTCTCTCTCTCTCTCTAACACTAGTCCCCAAATCCCAAAACCTCGAACCCCAAAACCCTGAACCCGAACACCCCAAAGCTCAAGCCCTAAACCCTAAACCCTAAACCCTAAACCCTAAACCCTAAACTTCTGAGAACCCAACACTGCCACCAAGAAAGGTTTCGCATCTTTCCGACGCACAACCTCCGACGACAGCCGCTGACTTTTGCGGCGGAGACCTGGCCTTAAACCCTACATGGAGGAATTCAGGGTTTAGGGCTTTTGGGTTTAGGGTTTAGGGTTTAGGGTTTAGGGTTGAGGGCTTTAGGGTTTAGGGTTTAGGGTTTAGGGTTTAGGGTTTAGGTTTAGGCTGTCGGGTGTGGGGTGTGGGGTTTGGGTTTTGTGTGCCCATTTAGCCCAGGCCCTTATTCCCGTTTTTCGGGTTGGGTTCGCTAGTAAGCCCCTTAGACCAAAAAGGGTAATTTCTCTTGTTGTTCTTAGGCTACTCTTGGGTCCAGCCCTAAACCCTAAACCCTAAACCCTAAACCCTAAACCCTAAACCCTAAACCCTAAACCCTAAACCCTAAACCCTAAACCCTCCGCTTGGGTCTAGCAGGAGAGCATGGCCGAAGCCGACCGCTGGATGGCAGAACTGCGGGCCGCCACGTCGCCTCCGCGCCCGCCGCCGCCGCCGTCGAGAAGGCCGATGGGTGTAGGGTTTAGGCTTTAGGGTTTAGGGTTTAGGGTTTAGGGTTTAGGGTTTAGGGTTTAGGGTTTAGGGTTAGGGTTTGTTGGGGTTTGTTGGGGGAGTCGTCGGGTTTTGTAGTGGTTTGTTGGGATTTCTAGGGTTCATCTCCGAGTTCCAAAAATTTCGGTGTTGGGCTTGAGGGTCACATCCCCAAATCCGAAAAGTACACCGAATCCACCCTGGGGTTTAGGGTTTAGGGTTTAGGGTTTAGGGTTTAGGGTTTAGGGTTTAGGGTTTAGGGTTTAGGGTTTAGGGTTTCGGGTTTAGGGTTAGGGTTTAGGGTTTAGGGTTTAGGGTCCTAGACTGGAGGCTCGCCCCCCGTTAAGGGTCGAGGTTTTAGGGCTTCGGCTTGGTGCAAACCCCAGTACCGAAGACCCTTCATGTTGAAGGCTACAGTCTTCAAAGCCTAAACCCTAAACCCCCTACAAATCCCCTACAGTAAACTCCAAAAACTTGGAAAATGCTTGCATACTAAAGGGAATCACAGCTCTAATCACCCTTAAACCATGTTCCAAATTTCTGGAGTCTAAACCCCTTAAGCCCCCCAACCACCTAGAAGCCCTAAACCCTAACCCTAAACCCTAAACCCTAAACCCTAAACCCTAAACCCTAAACCCTAAACCCTAAACCCTAAACCCTAAACCCTACAAATCCTAAATCCCAAAGCCCCGAAGGTGCGCCCGCCTCGTGGAGTTCTGGGAGGCTCGAGGGCCTCCGCCCGAGGAGGAGCCCCCGCCGGCGTCGCTGCATCTCGAGGCGGGCTTTAGGGTTTCGGGTTTCGGGTTTAGGGTTTAGGGTTTAGGGTTTAGGGTTTAGGGTTTAGGGTTTAGGGTTTAGGGCTAGGGTCTCGGGTTTAGGGTTAAGGGTTTAGGGTTTGGGGTTTGGGGTTTAGGGTTTGGGGTTTAGGGTCTACTGTAGGGGTCGGAATAATTACTAGCAGTATTCTCTTGTGGTCCCTTTATAGTTATTCTATACTAGCCATAGCCCCCCCCCAAGCCCTTATTCTAATTATTAAGGCCCTATATTAGGGAGTTTCCGAGTGCAAAGTGGTCTTATGGGGTTTTGGGTGTGTAGGCTTTGTGTAGGGTTTAGCGTTTAGGGTTTTTAGGTTTGTTTGGGTATTGGGGGTTTGTAGGGTTTATAGGGTTTATGAGGTTTATGGGGTTTATAGGGTTTGGACGGTTTATAGGGTTGTGGGTTTATAATAGGGTTTTGGGTTTCGGGGTCAGCTTCCCCTACATTGTAGGTCTCACAAGTAGAAGGGTTAAGGTTTTCCGTAAAGCCCCAAACCTACTTTTCTGTAGGTTGCCTCAGAGTCCTACAAGGGGTTTTGAAAGAAGAGATCCCTAAACCCTAAACCCTAAACCCTACACCCTAAACCCTAAACCCTAAAACCTAAAGCAGGTTTCGGGTTCTTCGACCTTTCGAGGCCGTCAGAACGCTTCGGAGGGATTCTAAGGGTAGTTTCATGGGCCCTTAAAAGGATCCCTTGCCTCTTTTAAAGGGTTCTGAGGTATGGGCTCCTAATTTGTAGAGGGTATATAAGGGGTATATAGGGGGTCCCCTGCTTAAGGGCCCATACTAAGCGACCATGAAACTACCCTAAGAGAGATACACATGGCGCCCTGAACCCTAAACCCATCAGGCACCCTGAACCCCAAGCCCTAAACCCCTAAACCCTAAACCCTAACCCCTAAACCTCAAACCCCAAACCCTAAACCCCGAACCCTAAACCCCAAACCCTAAAACCTAAACCCCTAACCCTAAACCCTCAACCCGAAAACCCTAAACCACAAACCCCAACCCTAAACCCTAAAACCCTAAACCCTCAACCCCAATCCCTAAACCCCAAACCCTAAACCCCCAACCCCAAACCCCAGACCCCAAACCTCAAACCCTCAACCCTAAACCCCAAACCCTAAACCCCAAACCCTAAACCCCAAACCCTAAACCCTCAACCCCAAACCCCAAACCCCAAACCCTAAACCGTAAACCCTCAACCCCAAACCCTAAACCCCAAACCGTAAACCCCCAACCCCAAACCCTAAACCCCAAACTCTTAACCCCAAACCCTAAACCCCAAACCTCAAACCCTAAACCCTAAACCCTAGACCCTAAACCCTAAACCCCAAACCCTAAACCCCAAACCCCAAACCCTAAACCCTAAACCTTGAGAAGGTTCTCCGCACCGCTGGCCTTGTGGCCTCGCCAGAGGCCGGGGACCCGACGCGGGGCAACGGCGGCAGCCTGCCCCAGGCCCGAAGGAGGGAGTAGCCCTAAACCCTAAACCCTAAACCCTAAACCCTAAACCCTAAACCCTAAACCCTAAACCCCCTACATAATCCCTCAAAGGGTCTATGTGGGGCCCTCATTCCCCCCTTCCCCAGGCCCGACCTTGGGTCTCAAAAAATCACCCTGAGACCGGGAAATTCCCCTGGAGGTTAAGAGTTTCGGGTCTAGGGTTTAGGGTTTAGGGTCTAGGGTTTAGGGGAATTAGGTTGAGTTTCAGATTCAGTAAAGATTAAATTCGAATTTTTTACTTGCTTCAGCGGCCATCCTCCTGTGAAGACCGGGGCTCCGTGCTTAAGATGCGGGTTTACGGCCTGGCAAGCAGGTCTAGTTCTGTATTTGGTGTTAGTTCTCTTTCTGAATTAAGGAATACATTCGAGTTGATATTGCCATTCAGTGGTTAGCACGCATGGCTTTAATTCGAAGTATATTGTCATACAGTGATTGGAATGCATGGTTTACATTCGAGTTCAACTTTCCTGCGGTAGAGTGGCAGGCCAACTTAAACCCTGGCACTGGGATTCGGAACACACTTCATGGCATTCTCGAGGAACCTCAACCCTAAGCCAAGCCCCCCCTCCCCTAAGCCTTCCCCTAAACCCTAAACCCCAAACCCCACACCCCAAACCCCAAACCCCAAACCCCAAACCCTAAACCCTAAACTCCTAAACCCTGAACCCTGAACCCTGAACCCTAAACCCTAAACCCTAGACCCTAAACCAAACCCTTAACCCTGAAGCTGGCTGCTGAAGCTTCCTTTGTCATGTCGGTCGGGTTTGGGAGTGGTTTGGGTCGTTAGGGCTTCAGCGTTTTAGGGTTTAGTGTTTAGGGTTTAGGTGGATTTTTCCGAAATTAGGGGTACCTTAAACTTATTGGGGTTCTTATTACATGGGAACCCTACCGTTGAGGGGTTTATATTCGGGGTTCCGTATTTTCATAGAGCTCAGCACCTACTTTGAAGCAGGCCGTGTCAAGTTTTCTTATCGATGTTTTTTTGTGATGAGGCTGCATGTTTGTGGACGGTCCGTGCCGCAGAGAGCAGAAAAGGACGAATCCCGACTGTTCATATCTGACTTTCTCCGTTGCGTTCTGGACGGTGGCGAATTGCTTCCCAGCCGGCATTCCGGTGGATCGCCCACACCCCTCCGTACAGAGACTGTCGGGTATTTGCAGAGCCTCCCCGGGCATTTTGAGTATTTTGACCGGGAGTACTCGAGCTACAGCTCGCACATGCTACGCGATGGGGTTCGTATGGAGATTCAGTGACACTCCCGGCTGCGGCACATCTCATGCTTAGACCCATTCGGGTTCTCAGTGACAACCAAGATTTTTCCGCTACACATGGTTAGTGGAGGGGTGTGGGGGTCACCTGTTTAAACTCCCGTCCAGAACGAATTACATTCGAGTTTAATCTTTTCTTGCAATTGATCTGATCCTCATGACCGGGTTTAGGGTTTAGCGTTCACCCTCAACTCTACAAATTCTTGGGGTTTAGGGTTGGGGTCGAGGGCTTAGGCTTTAGGGGACATAGGGAGCAGTGTTCAGGGAGGGTGGGTTGATGTAAGGTACACTGAGAAGCTCTAAATTCGAAAAACCCAAAACTCAACTCTGTGCTCTAAACCCTCCTTGTTGTGCGAATACCTGAATCCGAAACCATTGCAGCACCTTTGACCGAAAAACTCCTACACTCTCTTAAGGCTTGAAGGGCTCTTGTTTTTTGAGCTTTTGGCCCCAAAGGCCATAGATACAAGCTAGGGGTCTGAGCTAGGAATATATCCAACTCTAAAACCTAAACCCCAAACTCTTCAGGCCTGCATAACCTTACCCCAAGAGCTAATGCGGAAAGTTCAGCCCATACTTTCAGGAATTTGGGTTTAGGGGTTTAGGGGTTGAGGGTTTCGGGTTCAGAGATGAGGGTTAGGAGTTTTTTTTTCCCAACCTTCGGTGTGGGGTTGTTGGATTTTAAACTCAACTCTTCTCCTCGTCCGGAACTCTTCTCCTCGCCCGGTCTACTCCTAGAGACTCCCTGGAGTGCCCCATTCCAGAGACTTTCTGGAGTGCCCAACCCAGAGACTCCTGGAGTGCCCAACCCCACAGTGTCCCTGGAGCGCCCAACCCCAGAGTCTCCCTGGAGTGCCCAACTTAGAGACTCCTGGAGTGCCCAACCCCAGAGTCTCCCTGGAGTGCTCAACCCCAATTGCAAGCAAAAACTAAGAAAGCGTAGTTGAATCAATGTGCCTTTGTTTGAACATCTTATTTGCGCTCTTTCCTTAACGAGGAGCAAGGTGGGGATGTTCGAAGTAAAATAATTGGGGGCTTTAAGCCCGGAATCCGAAACCCCTAAACTCCCTTCAGCCTAAACCCCAAAACCCCTAAGCTCTAAACCCTAAGCCCTGAACCCTAGAAAGCCTGAACTCTAAACCCTAAATCCTAAACCTTAGCAGCCCTGAAAGGTCGAAGGTAGCCCGGCCCCCTTCGCGTCCGGGGCCGGGACTCACAACCTGTATGCCCCTCGGCAGGAGGCGACTGAAACCTTTCGGGTTTCGGGTTTAGGGTTTAGAGTTTGGGGTTAAGGGTTTAGTGCTTAGGGTTTGGGGTCTAGGGTTGGGGCGTTAGGGCGGGGTGTGGGGGGGGGGGGGGGGGGACAGCAGGGTGTGTAAGGTTCCGGGGTCTTGTGCTTGAGGCTCTTGATGTTCAGGGCTTTGGGCTTTAGATCATGTTACATGTTAGTCCAGGTAGTGTATGCCCAACTGAGACCTAAACCCTAAACTCTAAGAGGCTGCATGGAGTTGGTCTACTTGGAGGTTCTTGGTACTTATTAGCCAATTACAACTGTACTTGTAACTGTACTTATAACCATACTAGGACACTTAAGGAGCATATGTGTAGGTTAAAAGTACAGTTATAGTTGGTGAATAAGTACCATAAACCTCCAAGTAGTTTATACCATGAACCCCAAGGCAACCCTCGTTCTTCTTAGCTTGGTTGCTGGGTTTGGGGTTTAGGGTCTAGGATGTTGCGGTCGAGGTCGGGTGCTCAAAAATGCGACCTTTACACGTGAAAGCACCCAACCCCATGCAGTTTGTGTTTTTGGGGTTTTAGGGCTTGACAAGAGGGGTTTAGAGGTCTGGTGTTCAGCGTTTGGGGTTTGGGGGTTCGGGGGGTTTGGGTGTTCAGTGCCTAGGCGTTTCGGAGTTTCGGTATTGCAGGTCTCGGTGTTTTGGGTTTCGGTGTTTTCGGGGTTCGTAGACAGAGGATGTGGTAATTGTTCAATATACCTGTTCCCAAAATGACCCTACATTTTTCACTCAAAAACCCACAGGGAGCCAAAGAAGGACGTGTAGATCAACCACCCCCCCCCATCTGTTTCTGGCTGTAGGGGCTTTGGGGGGCTCGAGTTGAGGGACCGTACCTGACCCTTTAAAGAACCTCTTAACCTCTTAATAAGGCATGCAGCGGTCACAAGAGGAGGACTGTTGGTATAAGGGGGAACATCCCACCCTAAACCCTAAACCCTAAAGGGCCCATACTAAAGGGGGAACATCCCAAGGCACCCTTTCCTCTTCCGAGGTTGCTGAGCAACCTACCAACACCCCTCTTCTCCACTGCAACGTTAGGTCCTTCTTGGGTTTTTACCGTCTTTTACACAGACATCAAACCCCAAACCCCACACCCCAAGCCCCCAAACCCCAAACCCCAAACCCCAAACCCCAAACCCCAAACCCCAAACCCCAAACCCCAAACCCCAAACCGCAAACCGCAAACCCCAAACCCTACCCCCTAAACCCTAAACCCTAAACCCTAAATCCTAAACCCTAAACCCTAAACCCTAAACCCTAAACCCTAAACCCTAACGCAAAGACAACTCGCGCCTCTGCATGCCGAGGTTTTGGGTCGCGTCCACAACCGGCACTTTCGCACGGCCACCAGCTCTGCGGCTGCAAGACATCCTAGGGTTTAGGGTTTAGGGTTTAGGGTTTAGGGTTTAGGGTTTAGGGTTTAGGGTTTAGGGTTTAGGGTTTAGGGTTCCACTGACAGGGGTGCAGTTCGGGAGAATGCCGTGAACATCTAAGCACTCTAGATGGATGCCCTTTGAGCAGATGAGAGCGCACTTCGAGCCCCAAGTGGCTGGATGGCGAGTAGTATGCTTGTGTGTTCAGGTTTAGGGTTTAGGGTTTAGGGTTTAGGGTTTAGGGTTTAGGGTTTGGGGTTTGGGGTTTGGGGTTTCGGGTTTAGGGAGTCAACATCGACGAGTGGTTTAGTGTCTAGGGTGTTGAAACCCAGTACTTAAGCCCCGAAAACGTTTTGAAATTTCTTGGGCTTGGCCCCATGGTACCCTTTTCCTTTTGTTTGGTTCACCCTAAACCCTAGACCCTGAACCCTCAATCCTAAACCCTTAAAAAATCAACCACCCCCAAAAAGGGTGCACCCTTATTCTGGGAGGGATGCTGGGCTACCTAGGTAAACCTGAAACCCCTGATCCCTAAACCTATATCCTAAACCCTAAACCCTAAGCCGCAAGGATATGGCGTGGATTGCAGCGGAGTCACTTTTTTCGGACACAGCTTCGAGCTCCCCCTCGTACTGGAGACGCTTGGCTTTAGGGGTGTAGGGTTTAGGGTTTGGGGGTTTGGGGGTTGAAGACTGAAGCTCACTTGTTGGAATCGCTTTACTCTCTTGCTTATGGGCTACAAGAGACTACCTAAAGCCTGAAACCCAAACACTAAGGTAGGGTTGAGGGCATTTCAGACTGGGGTCTGACTCCACCTGTGCAGAGTCATGGTCTCCTAGAGGAGTTTAGGGTTTCGGGTTTAAGGGTTAAGGGTTAAGGGTTTCGGGTTTAGGGTTTAGGGTTTGTCTTGGCGAGTTCTCTTGTGTCCAACCCTGCAACAGTGAACCCAGAAGCCTCAAACCCTCACCCTTAATTTACATCCCAGGCCCCGTAAGCCCGAACCCTAGACCGAAACAAACCCTTAGACCCAAACCCTCCAAGCCCTGAACCCTTAACTTTAAAGCTTAAACCCTCTAAGCCCCAAACGCCGAAAACTCCAAACCCTAAAAGCCTATGCCCAAATCTCAGGCTCCTGTGTAGTACCTTTCTAGGGTAGTATACCATAAACCCCTATATCGAGCCCAAAGCGCAACGACAGTAGTAGCCTACACCCCGAAACCCTAAACCCTAAACCCTAAACCCGAAACCCTAAACCCTAAACCCTAAACCCTAAACCCGAAGCAGCCCGGAAGCCCAGGAACCCGGACGAGCACGTGGAGCTCAAGGCTCGCAACGCGCGCGTAAGCTGTGAGGGCTCGAAAGGTGAGCTTTTCGGGTTTGGGGTTTGGGGGGGTTTAGGGTTTAGGGTTTAGGGTTTAGGGTTTAGGGTTTAGGGTTTAGGGTTTAGGGTTTAGGGTTTAGGGTTTAGGGTTTAGGGTTTAGGGTTTTAGGAATAGGGGGTTAGGGTTTCGGGTTTAGGAAGCGTTCGTAGAGTTCATGGATTGCTTTTGGCCGACCTGCTTTGGGTGCACATTCGACGCTTTGGAGCCTCCGAAACCGATGGCACCCTCAAACCTAAACTTCAAAAGCCTCTTTACCCTAAACCCTAAACCCTAAACCCTAAACCCTAAACCCTATGAAGACGGAAGTAAGCCCCATAAAACCCCATTAGGCCCTATTAAACTCTATGAGGCCCCAATAAACCCCACTAATCCCTAAACCCTAAACCCTAAACCCTGAACCCTAAACCCTAAACCCTAAACCCTAAATCCGATCAAACACCCTTAAGCCCTAACCAAGCATCCTGCGAACAGGTGTATCATGAACCTGAGTATGACGCTGCTGGATTGCAATCCCCGGGATGCTATTTTGCCCTGGGCTTGGGGTTTAGGGTTTAGGGTTTAGGGTTTAGGGTTTAGGGTTTAGGGTTTAGGGTTTAGGGTTTAGGGTTTAGGGTTTAGGGTTTAGGGTTTAGGGTTTAGGGTTCAGGGTTTAGGGTCTAGGGTCTAGGGTTCAGGGTTTAGGCTCAGGGTTTTTTGGGGTTGGGGTTAGGGTTGTTGGACAAGGCCTGTTCAGAGCCTACACCCCGTAACCCTATAAACCCTGCGGGCTCCACATGATCCCCTACCCCTTCATTTCAAAACCCTAACCCCTAAACCCTAACCCCTAAACCCTAAACCCTAGACCCTAGACCCTAGACCCTAAACCCTAAACCCTAAACCCTAAACCCTAAACCCTAAACCCTAAACCCTAAACCCTAAACCCTACCCCCTAAGGGTGTACCCCTAAAGGTTCCCCTTAATGCACTCCTAGTATGGCCCTTATCATATTCCCTTAGAGGATCGTTAACAAGTGCCCCCCCAAAACCAAAGGTCCAACCTTAGGGGTCCACAAGGTATAACCCCTAGATCATTGTGGGGACAAAGTAGGGATGGACATCATATTCACTAGACAAAACCCCCGCAGGATCCCGAAATGCAACATACAGAGCTAGCCATCTTGCTTACTAGCTCTTAGTAGGGAACGCCGCCCCTAGATAGCCAATTAAAAGGGTATATAATATGCTGGGATATAAGGGTACCTAACTCCTTCATGACGAAGAGCCACTAGGACAAGCAAGAGCTTTGTCAGGTGCTCGCCGCTAGCCCGCCTAACCCTAAACCCTAAACCCTAAACCCTAAGCCCTTAAAAGCCTAGCCAGTGGCTTGCACTGAACGGTGCATGGGGTTGTCCAAAACAACTCTTAAAAGCGCACTGCGGAGCGCCAAGGACTCGGAGCCAGTTCTTCTAGGCCCGCAGATCTTGATTTTCTTCCACCAATGAGTCCTTGTAGTTTAGGGTTTAGAGTTTTCCCCAAGGGTCCATGTACCTAACTAGGGAATGCTTGGGCCTTAAAGTACCTCCTACTTGGGGACTTAGGGGCCCAAGTACATAGTGATGAGGTGCATGGACAGGGAGAGAAATCGTAATCCAAGTTGAGGGTGTGTCCTACTGAGTCTGCTCTTTGCCTGGGCCCCTTTTTCCTTGCTCTTCTGGGGGGGTTGTCCGCTGGATTTAGGGGTCCAATTAAAATAGCCTACATACACCTTTGCAAGAAAGGGTTTGTGGATAGAAAATAGTACGTTCGGGAAGCGAGGTATTCCATGTGAATGCCTGTGTGTGCGTGTGTCTTGCGTTGGAGGCGAGGCAGTTTAAAGTTTAGAGTTAAATCAGCAAGGACTTTGGTTTTAGGAAGTTTCGGGGTGAAAGGCATAGGGTGGAGCGATATCCTAAACTTTAAGCCCTAAGCTTAAACTCTCAACAGGATTAAAAGTCTAGCCGTTTAGCCTGGTAGCATAAGTCTGAAAGGACCCTACGGACCCCAAGCACCCTGCGGACCCCATGGCTGGGTGGTCCTGGAGTTCTTTGTAGCCGAGTCGGGTTTAGGGTTTAGGGTGGAGGGAAGCTTTAAGCTGTTTGGGGCTTCTGTAATCTTACCAGAATTCGAAGGTTGAACTTTTTTTGGGCCCAGGGTACACACAGATTCTTTTTCGCCATCCAATGTACCCTATACTTGGTCTCAGGGTCTACACGCAAACCCCCATAAGACCCAAGAGCGCACCCGCAAACCTTGAACCCCCAACCCCTACAGCCCTGGTATTAGACTTGGGCTGTTGCCTCAAGAGCCGTGCAGGTGGCATCTGCGTGCCTCTCTTCGCGTTTCGGAGGGGGAAGCGCGTTTGCCTACAGTTGCCCCTGAAGCAGGAGAGACCATGCGATAGGGTTTAGTCCGTGTTTAAGGTGTACCGATTCTGATTTAGGGGGACTAGGGCTATTTAGGGTTTAGGGTCTATTTAGGGTAGAAATCCCCTGCACTCTCACCTATGATCCCCGCCGCATCAGGACGTCACATTTTACAAAGACCTACAATGTTAAGTGCTTCGCACTTCTATCTCCTGACGGGCCCAAATCTGGCATTTACCCAGCATAAGGGGTGCTCCTGATTATATACCCCGAATATATACGAGGATCCCCTTTACAGGGATTCCTTCAGGAGTAGGTACCCCTAAACCCTAAACCCTAAACCCTAAACCCTAAACCCTAAACCCTAAACCCTCATTTTGGGAAACCCAAGAAGACGAGTGTGTGATCTAGGCGGCCAGAGGCCGTCGGTTCGAGGTTAGGGTTTAGGGTTTTTGGGCGTAGGGTTTAGGGTTTAGGGCTTAGGGTTTAGGGCTTGAAGCAGCCCCCAAGCGTGATGTTCGGAGTGTAGCAGGTTGCTTTTATTTTATATATATGTGTATATATATATATATACTTTTTTTTGGAGGGGGGGTGTAGTTAAGGAGCCCAATCTGTTCTTCTTGAATACGTAGGCCCCTCTATTGGGGCTTTGGTTCTTCTTGGTGTTTTGTTACGCCAGTACTTCGGACCTGAGTAATAAAGACTCAAGGGACAAAAGGAGTGCCCTTTATAAGGGACCCGGGGTTTATTTAGGGTTTATCTCGGGGGCTACTTAGGTATAGGGACGATACCATAGCTACATATAGGGGTTATAGGGTAGCAAGATTAAGGGGAACTTCTAGGGTCCCCCCATTATACCCCTGGACAGACATGGTCCTTCGGTCGTGTAGCTCTTGACGCCATTTGCAGGGGTAACCCTAAGGGTCCATGTACCTTGTTATTCTGTACTTGGGCCCTAAAGTCTCTAGATAGGAGGTACTTTAAGGCCTAAGTATTCCCTATTTAGGTACATGGACCCTTAGGGTAAGGCTTAGGGCCAGGCTTTGGGGCTGGGGACAGCGAAGGCTCGGAAACGCTTTAGCTCGAAGCCCCAGGCCCAAAACCCCAGGTCTACCGGCCCCCATACACCCTGTCAACTTCCTTCAACGTTAAGCCCCAAACCCTCAAACCAATTGCCTAAACCCCAAACCCTAAACCCCAAGCCCTAAACCCTAAAACCCTCAATCGAGACCTATCGCAGGACGATGCGACCCGCCGGGGGCTAGTTAATGTGCCTTGGCGGCAAATAAAAGTCGGGGCGCGCGCGCCTGGACGCGCTCCAAGACTCCTTAAAAAGACGTATAATATTTATTCATGCGGCTTACTCACTACGGTCGAGCCTTTATGATTATTACTACGAAGAGAAAACATGAATTAGTTTGAAAACGCGCGTAGTAAGTGCAATAAACGTAATGAATGTATGAACGCAGTACAGGATTTAACAGATATCCGTCTATAACCAAGAATTATTGACCATTGTCCGTACTACGCACTCGTTCCTTTTTGGGTAAGCCCTAAACTCTAAACCCTAAACTCTAAGTCCTAAACCGACTGCGAAGAAATACGGTAGCTTAGGGTTTCGGCCTGTAGGCCTGGCTAGTACACTCGAGTCTGGGGCATCTAATGCCTGGCGTGGACTTTGCGTCCTCAAGGGAAGGATCAGAAGTGAACAGGGTTTTGGGTTTTGGGTTTCTGGGAAGCTTTCTCTATGGGCGGACCTGGAGGTCCTAGTGTAATTTCTTTTTGGGATCCCTAGCACTTTTTTTGTTGAGGAATGCAGCGGCCCTCAAAGAAACTGCGGTGGAGCCTTTAGACAGCGTGTTTGCCCAGTGGCCGGGCAGCCCGAAAGCGCTGTTGCAGATCCCTGGACCCTAAGAATTGTTCGGCATACCCCGTTGGCTTCCTCCTAGGAGAAAGAAGTTAAGGGGCATGCTCAAAGTCCTTCCTGTAAATGTTCCTTTTTAGAGCAAAAGCAGCTTCTTGCAAGGCCGATCGATATGTTCCCTAGCCAAGAACTAGAACGAACCCAGCTTAAAAAGGGTTTTCGGGCCCGGGGATGATTTCGGTTTAGGGTTTAGGGTTTAGGGTTTAGGGTTTAGGGTTTAGGGTTTAGGGTTTAGGGTTTAGGGTTCGGGGTCTGAGTGCTACAAGCCAGAGTCTCTAGGTAAGCGCAGCTGCAGTCGAACCCTCAATCTATTTTTTTCTGGCGGAGGTCGCTTTTGGTCACTTGACCATCGCGGTCTTCGTGGATCAACCACTAGGCAGCATGTCCCTAAACCCCACACCCTAAGTCTTTGAACCCTAAACCTTGAACCCCAAACCCCAAACCCTAAACCCCAAACCCCAAACCCCAAGCCCCAAGCCCCAAACCCCAAACCCCAAACCCTAAACCCTAAACCCCCTACCCCCCTACACCCTTCACCTGCTTGGGCTCAGTCTCCGGATCTATTCCCCAAAATACCCTCTACATATACCCAAAAAAGTCCTTATATACCTAAGCAGCTCTTAAATAACCTAAACCCTAAACCCTAAACCCTAAACCCTAAACCCTAAACCCTACAGGTCCTTTATAAGGGTCCCTCCTTTGGTCCCTTGACATGATTTATGGAGTCGAGGGAGGCCAAGGGCTGACATGTCCCCGCAGACAGGTTTTAGGATTTAGGGTTTCGGGTTTAGGGTTTAGGGTTTCGGGTTTAGGGTTTAGGGTTTCGGGTTTAGGGTTTAGGGTTTAGGGTTTAGGGTTTAAAGAGTTAGGGTTCAGGGTTTAGGGTTTAAGGGTTGTGTGCCACAGCAGACACAGACAATGCCTTCTCACGAACCACCCAGTATACTCGGGCTTACCCAAACACCAGCAGAAAGCTTGAAACGGATGCGGCCAAACAAATACAAGGGCCCAAAGAAGTTAGGCTTCTGGTCCGTTCTCCACCCGCTTATACCAAGCTTTCTCATCATACTTTTCTGAACTTCTCAAACCTAAACCCTAAACCCTAAACCCTAAACCCTAAACCCTCAGACTATCTTTTACACGAACTCCGAACCCCCCCAAGGAAGGTACTACAAAAAAAGGAACTGCAACCGGGTGTCTGTGTAGGCTGTGGTCTTCAGGCTTTGTTGTTGTTTTTGGTTGTGTGGTTAGGATTTGGGAGGGTTTAGGGTTTAGGGCTTAGGGTGTTTAAACCCTCAGCCCAAACCACTCACCAGTTTAGGGTTTAGGATTTAGGGTTTAGCGTTTGAAACCCTAAACCCTAAACCCTGACCCCTAAACCCTTGAACACTTTGCCAGGCCACCTTTTTCTGCCGGTCGAGCCGCCCGTCGACACCACGCAGCCGCCTTTCGCGTCCAGGCCGTCGCAGGCAGGGCCACACTGCTTCTTTAGGGTTTAGGGTTTAGGGTTTAGGGTTTAGGGTTTAGGGTTTAGGGTTTGGGGTTTAGGGTTTAGGGTTTAGGGTTTAGGGTGCTTTTCGGTTTAAGGGTTGAGGGCTTGGGGTGTATGGTTTGGGGTTTAGGGCTTAGGGTTGAGGATAGCGTATAGGCTGTATAGGTAGGCAAACCTGCCGGCAAGATGTTGAACCGCCTAAATTACTAAACTTTGCACAATAACCCTGAAAACATTAAACGTTACTGGGTCTCCTGCCAATAGAACATGGGGTCTGCTCAAGCGTGATCAAGTGTGCATCTCATAGCGCAACGACTTACATCTTCGACTTGGTACTAGTACCACCCTTTTGCCCTTGTCGGGTTTTCGGTTCTTGTAAAAGTAAGCCAGCGCCGAAAAGGGTACTCCTATTGTTATGATTACTGGGTTGCTAAGCCCATGCAGCTTCGGAGTCTTCAAGGGAGACCCCAAATCATCAGTCCTTCCTACAGCGTTTTAGGGTTTAGGGTTTAGGAGGGCCATTTGCTACTTGAATAGCAGCGGGGGCAAAAATCACCAGTGAGGAGGGCGTCCTGGCCTGATAGCTCACCATTCATGATGGTACAGCATTATAGTGAACACGGATAGAAGATTCCTAACCTTACAACTTAAAGGTATAGAGGGCTTGGGCGTTAAAACGTTTGGAGCCCGAAAACCCTCGGACCTTATCACAGTATTCGTAAACCAACCCTAAACCCTAAACCCGAAACCAAGAGCCTACACAGGGGTTGAGGGTTTAGGGTTTAGGGTTTCGAGAAGTATGTTTATACTTCTCTATATATATATATATATATTGTGCCCTCTGATCCATACATAATTCTTATCGAAGCCATAGAATAAGTTTTTATATTTTTTATAGGGCCCGCCCCCCCTCGAACCTGCCCCCTGACCCCCCCTGCCCACACCCGCTCCGCCCACGCCCCCCCCCCCCCACCCCCCCCCTCTGGCCGTAAGCCCCCAAACCCCCAAAACCAAAACCCTAAACCCTAAACCCTAAAAAAACCCTAAAACCCTAAACCCTAAACCCTAAACCCTAAACCCTAAAACCCTAACCTAAAACCCTAAACCCTAAACCCTAAACCCTAAACCCTAAAAACCCTAACCCCTAAACCCTAAACCCTAAACCCTAAACCCTAAACCCTAAACCCTAAACCCTAAACCCTAAACCCTAAACCCTAAACCCTAAACCCTAAACCCAGCCAGAGGCCGGACTGAACTGGGAGGATCTTGAGAAACAGATCAGCCGCTGCACTGAAACCCACCCCTAAGCCCCTAAACCTTGGGACGTAAGGGTTTAGGGTTTAGGGTTTAGGGTTTAGGGTCTAGGGTCTAGGGTTTAGGGTTTAGGGTAAGGGTTGGAATGTTCCCCCTTAGTATGGGTCCTTTTAGGGTGGCATGTCCCCTTATACTAACAGTCCCTAATCGGATTATAGTAAGGGGTACGAGAATCCCAATTCAGGACTGCTAGCATAAGGGGGAACATTCCAACCTAAACCTCTAAACCCTGAACCCTGAACCGCTACACCCCTAAACCTCTAACCCTAACCCTGAACCCCTAAACCCGCCGGCTGTTTCCCGGAAAGCCTTGAGTAGGTCCTTTTGGGCGTCCGTTGCCGCCTTTTCGGGGGAACAAAACCCTAAGCCCTAAGCTCTAAGCCCTACACCCTAAACCCTAGACCCTAAACCCTACACCCTACACGCTAAACCCTATACCCTAAACCGTAAACCCTGAACCCTTAACCCTGAACCCTAAACCCTAAACCCCAAACCCTAAACCCTAAACCCTAAACCCTAAACCCTAAACCCTGAACCCTGAACCCTGAACCCTGAACCCTAAACCCTAAACCCTAAACCCTAAACTAACCCTAAACCCAAACCCTCAACCCTAAACCCTAAACCCCAAACCCGAACCCTAAAACCATAAACCCTAAACCCATTCTGCGGGGCTTCTTAGGTGTACAGGGAGCTCTGGACGGCTTTGGGGCTTCGGGATGTGTAGGGTAGAGGTCCCTCTTGGAATCCCTTGTCTTCCCATATTCGCGTGAAACTAGGTGTTTAAAGGGTTTAGGGTTTAGGGTGTAGGGTCTACAGGATAGCCCTAAACCCGAAACCAGGTTGCTGGGGAAGCTACATAGCGCCCTGGGGTCCTCAACACCTATTCCCTACAACCCAAAACCCGATACCCCCCAAACCAGAAGTCATGAAGCCTCTTACCCTGACTGCTAAGCCTGCTAAGCCCTAAACCCTAAACCCTAAACCCTAAACCGTGGCGCCCTCATAAGTCCCTAAGCTTTTGGTACTTGTGGCACTTGAAACGGCCAGCGACCGCAGCGGCAACTCGAAGAAGGGCAATGGCGAAGGCTTGGCCCGCCAAGACACCGGCTTGGAAGGAGGAGAGGTTTAGGGTTTAGGGTTTAGGGTCTAGGGTCTAGGGTTTAGGGTTTAGGGTTTAGGGTTTAGGGTTTAGGGTTTCTTCCTGCGTAAGTGCAAGAACTACGAGGGCTGCGGGAACTACGTCTGCGGCAAGAGCAAGACCGGCCTCTGTCGGTAGTGCGGCATGGCGGCGCGCGACGATCGCAAGCGGGGCCAAGAAGCCCAAGAGGAAGGCCCAAAGCAGCACCGTAACCGGCGCAACCCAACCAGGGAGGCGACGCACCTGGCGGTGTTTGTGGATACACTCCTTAGTCAACCCAAAGCCCTAAAAACTAAACCCTCTAAGCCAAAATCATATGGGCTTTTCCGAAAGTCGGGGTACCTTATTGGGGTCCTGTTTACAAGGGAATCCTACTATTTTGGGGGGGGGGGGGGTCTAATTTAGGGGTCCCCTCCATTTCGGGCTTGGGGTCCAGGGATTCGTGCTTGAAGTCTCAAAGCATGAGGGCTTGGGCTTACACCGGTGCCCTCACTTCTTGTGCAGGAAAGCTTCTGTATGAATGCATCTAAAACCTCACAAGAAAGTACCCCTCAACAGAGTCCCTGAACCCTCAACCCTAAACCCTACGCCCTAAGCCCGAAGCCAACCCTAAGCCCTAAACCCTAAACCCTAAGCCCTAAACCCTAAACCCTAAGCCCATCCAAACCCCCGCAGAAGCGCACATCAGCTCGTGGCTTTTTGGGGTTTAGGGTTTAGGGTTTAGGGTTTAGGGTTTAGGGTTTAGGGTTTAGGGTTTAGGGGTGGCTCCTCAGAATTTCAGCTCACTCGATTCGTGGGAAATGAGGGGGTGCCAGGTACCCTACTAATTGTTATATAGCTTTTCCTGGAAGTAAGCCTACACCCTAAACCCTAAACCCTAAACCCTAGTCAAACCCTAAACCCTGTTTAAACGCCAAACCCTACACCCTAATTAAACCCAAAACCCAAAACCCCAATTAAGCGCTAAACCCTAAGCCCTAAGCCCTAAGCCCTAAACCCTAAACCCTAAACCCTAAACCCTAAACCCTAAACCCTAAACCCTAAACCCGAAGCAGAGGCCGGCTGGTCGAGCTCATCCAGATGGTCTTCGGTCGATGGACGCCTGAAAAGCATTAGCTTGGACGTTCAGTACGTTCAGGGTTTAGGGTATAGGGTTTAGGGTTTAGGGTTTAGGGTTTGGGTTTTAGGGTTTAGGGTTTAGGGTTCAGGGTTTAGGGTTCAGGGTTTAGGTTTTAGGGTTTAGGGGCCGATGGGTGTTCGTGTTGCGGGTTTCGGGTGTAGGGGGTTTAGGGTTTAGGGCTTAGGGTTTGGGATGTGAAGTGAGTGAGAGCAGGTTGCGGAGGGTTAAGGATAAACCCTAAGCCCTGAACCCTAAACCCTAAATCCTAAACCCTAAAGGGTTGAGTGTTCGTTGGGGCAGAGATGGGCTTTGCAGTTTATGGTGGAAACATTAGGAAACATTGCTTTGTGGTGCTTTACTGTAACTTTAGATCTTTAGCTTTTTTGGGTTTATTGGGTTTCTTAATAAGGCAGCTAAAAGTTTGTTTTTTTACTACCCTCCTAAGTGCAGCCAAGATTGGGTTGCCTGCGCCCCTTGAAACCCGTTCTCCCTTTTGCAGGGCCCTAGAATCTGAACCCTAAACCTTAGACGCTAAACCCGAAACCTTAAACCCTTAGGCAGATGAACGTCATCTACGTCATCCAGTGGGAATCCTTCTGGTACTCGGTTGGCTGGCTGCTGTTTCTGGAAGTCTGGCGCCCTGGCAGCATTGAACGCAAAGATCGGAATCACGAGGGCGTTGGCCCAGCTGCATTTTTGGGAGGTGGGGGTATTGTATAGGGTTTAGGGTTAGGGCGTGCAAGCCTGTCAAGGTCCGAACCCCAAAACTTAAACCCTGAACTCTACATCGTAAAACCCCCAGAATACCGTTTGGGTCTTGGGGCCTGAGATCGTGCCAAGCGCGCGCTAGCCGGAGGTCCAGAGGGGTTCACAGTGCAGCTTGGGAGGGTTATAAGTTACAGGGACTTGGACTTGGGGTTTGGGGTTTAGGGTTTAGGGTTTAGGGTTTAGGGTTTAGGGATTTGGACTTGGGGTGCGGAGTTTAGGGTTTTGGGTTTTGAGGTAACGTTTGGTAGAAGTAGGGCGTGGGATTAAGAGTTCAGGCAATGATGGAGTTTGACGATGCAGGGCTTAGGGCCTAGGGTTTCGGGTTCAGGGTTTAGGTTCTGAATGGGGTTCGGGACTTGACCTGTTTGCAGAGGTCTATGTAGGCTTATTGGCCTGATTGTGCTCATAGCATTCACGAATATGTCGGCACACCGTAGGGTTTTGAGGTCAAGGCTCCAGGAGTTTCGGGGTTGTAGGGTTTAGGGTTAGTCAGGCATGGCTCTGGGGACCATCTCGCTTTTGTTGAAGGAAGTATTCATGAAGAGCCATGCAAAGTGATCGGGCTTGGTTGTAGGGATTTGGGGTTTGAAGTTGGGGCTGCGGGCGTCTGAGGCTTCTAGTGCTGGCAGGTTTCTAGTCTTCTGGCGCTGGTCCTTGTCCATTCTGATCGCACTGCTCCTCAAGCGCACGCTCGACCTGCGCCCGAAGAAGGAAGACAAGGCGGGGAAATCGGCTTGGAAGCCCTCAGCACCTCAGCACCTCAGCCCTAAACCCTAAACCCTAAACACAGGAGTCTTCATTGCCTCAGGAGGAAACCAAAGCCATGGGTTCCGAAGGTTTTTTGTCGGACGTCAGGTCCCTCGTAGTCCATGATCACCATCATTAACTAGTATTGTCTAGTATTTGTTACTGTATGATTACGATGGTTGCTTTCATTAAATAAGAAATAATGTGTTTTCAGCATTATCTAGTAGTACAATTATTGCGCCTATTGCTGGGCATTATTGCTTTTTTTACAGGCACCAATTTTCTGAATAGTACTAACGTATGTAATTGTCTCATCTTTCATGCTCTTAGTACTATGTCCTTTCTCTTACACAAATATTGCCATAATTACCTTAATTACTCTCATGGCTGTTCTTACCATGCATTACAGTCTTACGTTGTTTATTCTTATTGCTGTGTTTATGGTTCATACCATTCTTGCGTTTCTTACTATTCTTACTATTTCACTTCATAAACATCATTATTGCTACTGCTTTGTTATTCACGCGTACACTTTTTGTTGGTGGGTAATTGCTGCGATTTCAAATTTAGAGGTCTCTGCTAGGCCAGCCTGACAACCTAATCGCCCCGACCCCCAAGCCCTAAACCCTGAGCCTTATCTTAACACCAACTTGCACAACCACAATAACCCCTAAACCCCAATCCCCAAGACCCCAGACCCCTAACCCCAAACCCTAAGCCCCAAACCCTAAACCCCAACCCCAAACCCTAAACCCCAAACCCTCAACCCTAAACTCTAAACCCAACCCTAAACCCTAAACACCGGCTCCAGGCGCCAGCGGGCTCCTCCGATGTTGAGGCGGTGGCCTCTCTTGACGGATGCATTTATAGGAGTTCGGGGTTTAGGGTTCAGGGTTTTAGGGTTTTGGGGTTTAGGGTTTAGGGTTTTAGGGTTTAGGGTTTAGGGTTTAGGGTTTAGGGTTTAGGGTTTAGGGTTTAGGGTTTAGGGTTTAGGGTTTAGGGTTTAGGGTTTAGGCTACTATGTGCTTAAGCACCCCCCAAAAAATAATAGTAATAAACAATAAAATACATACGTTGCCCTTATAGGGCGTTCAATGCTTCAGCTGAGGGTGCTGGTTGAGGGTTTTTCGGCTGCGAACGGTACTGAAATTCTTGTTTAGAATCTACCGGCTTGGAGGTTTGGGGGGTTTAGGGTTTCGGGTTTAGGGTGTAGGGTTGGGGTTTAGGGTTTAGGGTTTAGGGTGTGTCAGGGGAGGGCGCGCGCTCGGGTGTGAAACACCCCGGGCCGCGCGCTCGCGTTGCCCGTCAACCCACCCCGGCCACCCAAACTATACTCTATTAGGGTTTAGGGTTTATGGAATTTACTTTCTTGTGCTCTGATGCTTGCTTTGATGTTTTTAAAGTTGCGCTGTTAGGGTTTAAGCTAGGGTTGGGGGTAGCCTCGGCCCTTTTCGGGCCTTCGGCGTGTCAGGGCCCGTAGAGGCCCTTATTTATTTGAAGGTCAGGGAAACCCTTTGTGTCTGCTCCTGGATTCCCCTTCTTTAAGGGCCTCAATTTAGCATCGATTTCACTACCAAAAAATCGCATTTTTCATTGCGGGTACGGGCATCCTGGGGTCCCCCTTCTTTTAGGGGGCCTTTTGAAGCCTTTTGAAGCATTTTGGTGGCTCTTGGGGTCTCTCGGGGCCTTGTTCGGACCTTCGGCGTGTCAGAGGTTTTATTCATTTAAAGGTCAGGGAACCTATTAATGAATTTTTCGCTAATGAGTATTTCAATCGCTAGGGTTTAAGCTCGGGTTCGGGGTAGCCTCGGCCCTTTTCGGGCCTTCGGCACGTTAGGGCCCGTGAAGGCCCTTATTTACTTGAAGGTTGTCGTAGGGTTTTGCGGTGTCAGAGTTTAGGTTGGGGGCCCGTAGAGGTCCTTGCTGATTTGGGGGGAGCCATCGATTTCAGTATTTAAAAAGAACATTTTTCATTGCGGGCAGGGGTGCCTAAAACCATCGTTTTCAATATTAAAAAATCGCATTTTTCATTGTGGGCACGGACAAATCTTGTGGTCCCCCTTCCTTTAGTGGGCCTTTTGAAGCTTTTGAAGCCTTTAGGGGGCTCTTGGCGCCTCCAGAGGCCAAAAAACCCTTGGCCTGGGGCCCTTGTTGGGGGGCCCTTGGGCCGGGGCCTTTGGCCCGGAAGACCCTTGGCCCGGGGCCCTTGGCTCGGGGGCCCTTGGCTATGGAAGTGGGGGGTCGTTGGAATAGGGAACCCTTGGCTCGGAACCCCTTTTGGGGGCCCTTGGCCCTGCCTCTAATTGCCTTAGTTTGGGGGGCCGCCTTGGTTTGGGGGGCGCTTGGCCCGGGGGGTCCTTGGCCCGGGGGGTCCTTGGTACGGGGGGCCCTTGGCTCGGGGGCGGCCCACAAAAGGTCCTTGGGGGCCCTTGCATTGGGGTGGGCCAAGGCCCTTGGCGCCCACGGGGCCTTGGCCCGGGGGGCCCTTGGCCCGGGGGGCCCTTGGCCGGGGGACCCTTGGCCTGGGGGGCCCGAAAAGCCAGGAATCACGAAATTGAGCAACCAGCCTGCCGGACCCCCTCGCCAGCCTCCTGGTCCAGGAATCCAGCCACCAGGGGCCAGGGGGCCCGGGGCAGGGGTGCCGGCAAACCCTGAACCCAAAACCCTGAACCGACCTCCAGAGGCAAAGGGTTACGATTTGGGGTTATACTTTAGCTGCGCTAAAGGTGGTCTGGGTGCCGGCCATCCCTTAGCCGAGTACTGACGTTGTCGTAAAAAAGGCCGATGTCCGTTGGCCTGTCCAGGACAGACGGTGAGGCTTAACCCTCACCTTTCCGTTTCTCTTTTCGCTTGGGCGCTCGGGCTGTAAGGCCCTCGGCCGAGCGTTCGGGGTCTGTCGCTCGACGGAAGCGACCCCTCACTTAGTTTAGGGTTTAGGGTTTAGGGTTTAGGGTTTAGGGTTTAGGGTTTCGGGTTTAGGGTTTAGGGTTTAGGGTTTAGGATTTCGGTGATTGGGGGAATTAGAGGCTGGCAGGTTCCGGCAGTTGGGATCTGGGGTTTACCGGGCTTGGGGAACCTGACTTAGGGTTTAGGGTTTAGGGTTTAGGGTTTAGGGTTTAGGGTTTAGGGTTTAGGGTTTCTCACCTCCCCGCCCCCCTCCCCCCACCCTCGCACTCCCCAACCGCGGCTCCACAAAGCAAAATTCGCTGAAACCTTCAAGACCTACTGAAGCAGCCCGAAAACCCGAAAATAAGGGTCGGAGTCATTACTAATAGTATTCCCTTCGGCTCCCTTTGTAACTATACTATAATAGCCCCAAAACCCTATTCTAATTATTAAGGCCCCTATATTAAACCCAAGAACCTTTCCAAACCCTTGAAAAGGTTAGGATTTTGGAACCCTACACCCTAAACCCTAACCCCGTCGCACCCCTATTGCCAGGTCTCCCCTCCGGGGGCCTTTCCCGCTGAGTCGAATCGAGGGCCGGATCATGCAGCCAGGCGCAGTGCGGCTGAGGGTGTTTCGGGTTTAGGGTTTTGGGTTTAGGGTTTAGGGTCTAGGGTTTAGGGTTTAGGGTTTAGGATGTAGGGGTCGGGGGTTTAGGATTTCTTGCATTTGCACTGAAGAGTCCGTAGCGTCGACGGAGGAAATCTTGCGCCTCAACATGACACTCGAGGTATACGGCTTACAGGGTTTAAGAGCCAATGTTTAAAAGCAGGGGGATAGCAGGGGCAGAGTCGTTTGCACAAAGTTTTGCTATACCCTAAACCCTAAACCCTAAACCCGAAACCCTACTGGTAGGTGCTGCAGGATGTCCTACATCCATCGTAGCATCGGGCTGAATGGCTCGAAATCTTGGTAGCCCAAAGGTACCATTTTCCCTTTTTGGTGGGGTTTCAAGGTTCCCTCAACCCCCGAAAAAAAGGGTACTCCTACTGCAATACAGTTACAGCCCTCAATCCTAAACCCTAAAACCTAAACCCTTAACCCTGGGTTACCAAGAAACTCTGCTGGGGTTTGGGGTTTGGGCTTCAGGGCTTAGACAAGGATATCAGGGCCGCACTAAGCCCTGCAGCCTCCGGAAAGGTTTTCCCTGAGGGTACCCTAAACCCTAAACCCTAAACCCCAAATCCTAAACCCTAAACCCTACACCCTACTCCCTCATGGCAGAGCAGCGACAACAAGCCCCAACATGGAACTGGTGGCGACTTCAGGACCCTAAACCCTAAACCCTAAACCCTAAACCCTAAACCCCATATCTTAAATCCTGAGCCGTGACTGAACCCACGCCACCCCCAGCATGCTCTTGAAGACAGTTCTTGAAGCCCCATGACTCTCCTCAGTGACCGCCACCCCTCCCAGTCTTGGGTTTAGGGTTTAGGGTTTAGGGTTTAGGGTTTAGGGTTTAGGGTTCAGGGTTTAGGGTTTAGGGTTCAGGGCTTAGGGCTTAGGGCTTAGGGTTTGGGCGTTGAATCCTTGACTCCGAAGCGCAGCACGCTGGTGTATGACCCCATCCCATAGGACTCAGAGCAGGCCCTTCTTCCCTTGTTTCAGGGTTTCGGGTCCCTGGTTAGGGTTTAGGGTTTAGGGTTTAGGGTTTAGGGTTTAGGGTTTAGGGTTTAGGGTTTAGGGAACCAAAACCAACAAGGGCACCCCTTTTGTTCATTCCTTAGGTCACTGCCTCTGAGCGAACGCCAGGGCGCAGAACCCCAAGGCCTTGAGCCGTTTACGGTTATCGAATTTAGGTTTGTGGTTTTCTAAACCCTAAACCCTAAACCATAAACCCTAAACCCTAAACCCTAAACCCTAAACCCTAAACCCTAAACCTAAACCCTAAACCCTAAACCCCCCCCTAAACCCAGTGCTTGCGGCAGGAAGTCCGGCACCTCTGCAAACACCCAGTGCGATGCACCGGATGTGGTCATCTGGGAAGCAGAGTCGCGGCTTCTTTCAGCCTTGACCCAGCACCCTTGACCCTAAACCTACAAGCAAACCCTAAACCCTAAACCCTAACCCTAAACCCTAAACCCTAAACCCTAAACCCTAAACCCTAAACCCTAAACCCTAAACCCTAAACCTACAAGCCCCCTAAGCCCAAAGCAAGCCCCCTAAACCCCAAGCCCAAAATCTGAGGTTGGAACCATGGGCCCCTGGTGGTCCCTTACCCTTGTTCAAAGGGGCTTGAAGGGATCCGAGGTGTGGGCCTTATTTTTGTATAGTGCATATAAGGATTACATAAGAGGGGACCCAAGTTAAGGGCCCATACTTCGGATCCCCTACAAAAGCTCCCCCCAAATACGGTATCCTTAGAGGGTATTAGGGTCTGTAATAGCAAACACGTGAGAGTATTTTCATGGGTTCCCCTACCACCCCCTCCATGCTACCCCCCCCTAGTTCCGCCCATAATCAAGGCTATTTAGGGATATTTAGGCCTAATAAAGGTGATTTAAGGGGGGAACCTCGGGGGAGAGGAAAGAAGGGGGTGGTAGGGAAAACCACGATATTTCCAGGGGGCTTAGGGCGTTTAGGGTTTGGAGGGTGTAAGAGCCGTACCCCCAAGGTTGTACCCCTCCAGGTTTCCCTTAATCTGCTCCTAAGACCGGCTTTGCATGAATGTGAGGAAGGGTCCCCAAACCAAAGGGTACAAGGTAGAATTTCAGGAAAGATACTAGGGCCGGGGAACTTGCCCTTCGCGATGGAGGGCGTAAGGTTTAGGGTTTAGGGCTTAGGGTGTAGGGTTTAAGGTTTAGGGTGATAGGTGGTTTAGGCTCTTTCAGGGTCATGAGCATGAGGAGGACATAAAGGCTGTCTAGGCATCACCCTAAACCCCGAAACCCTGAGCCTTTAACCCTGAACCTAAGTCCTTAACCCTAAACCCCAAACCCTAAACCCTAAACCCCAAACCCCAAACCCCAAGCCCCGAATCGCTATACCCCAAACCCCGCAACGAATCCCTAAACCCCTAAGCCCTGACCGCTGTACCTCCAAAGCACTAGACCCTTAAACCCCGGAAGCCCTAAACCCCAAAGCCCTAAACCCTAAACCCCTAACCCCTCATCCCCAAAGCACGAAGCCCTCGCCTAAACCCTAGCCCTAAACCCTAAACCCCCCCTAATCCCCAAACCACTAGGCCCTAGCCCTAAACCCTAGCCCTAAACCCTAAACCCTAAACCCTAAACAAGGAGCGGCGGTTTATGTTCGGCGGCTTCAGCTGCGACTACCTCATCGAAGGTGGGGGACTCCGCTATGCGACTTCCTTCTAGGGTTTAGTCCCGGGTTTAGGGTTTAAGATTTAAGGGTTAAGGGTTTAGGGTTTAGGGTTCAGGGTTTAGGGGCTGTGGCTTAGGGTGCCACATGCGCTTGTCTGCGAGGCATCCAGAGTTGACACATATTCCAGGGCTTTAGGACTTCGGGTTTAGGGTTTGGGGTTTGGGGCTTCGGGTTGAATAAGTGTGGTTTGCGGGAGGCTCTTAAACGTTATTTTTCAAGGCCTCG
The DNA here is from genome assembly GCA_905221605.1 of Symbiodinium natans. Taxonomy (NCBI): domain Eukaryota; class Dinophyceae; order Suessiales; family Symbiodiniaceae; genus Symbiodinium; species Symbiodinium natans. Next base: position 518,426 of record CAJNDS010000890.1, on the reverse strand, counting down.
GTGCGGGTGCTGCCTCAAATTTTCTCACTTGGCGGTTGGCCAACGTATTCTGTCCGAGGGTGTTCCTGCACATACGTTGCATGGGCTCGTCCATGAGTTGCGAACTGCAGCAGCAAGCAGGTACAAGTCTGTATGCACAAATTACATCACGGAGGCAAAAGCGAGTGTGCGGGAGAGAGAGAGTGAAAGAAAAAAAACAAAAGGGGAGAGAGCGAGAGAATATGGACAAACAACCATAACAAGAGAAGGAGACAGAGAACCATGTGTCGCACTGACCAGCCTGTTAGCTCGGGCATGCATTGCGCGCCGGGGGGGGTGGGGAGACCTCCACGCGTTGATGCCTCTCAGAAGAAGAAGCAGAGTAAAAAGAAGAACAAGAAGAAGAAGAGCAAAAAGAAGAAGAAGAAGAATAAGAAGAAGAAGAGTAAAAAGAAGAAGAAGAAGAAAATGAAAGAGAGACAGAGAAACATGGCGAGATGGCGAGATGGAGAGAGCGAGACCGAGAAAGAACGGAGACAGAGAGAGGGAGAGGGAGAGAGAGGCACGGCGGGAGGAGGAGAATGTGGGCCAAAACAGCTCGTTGAACTATGCAAAGACTTCAAGAGAATCAAGAAGTGGAGAGACTGGGAGTTCAGGGACTTCTCAAGCTTTAATCTTCCCAAAACCCTAACCTATGTAGGAATATACATCTCGTTTAGTTCCCACCTTAAAGGGTAATGTATGAATTCAGGAAGCCATTGTTACCCTAAACCCTGAACCCTAAACCCCAAACCCTGAACCTGAACCCTAAGCCCTAAACCCTGAACCCTATTTTGTTTCTGTGTTTTGTTGTCATTTGTTGGTGGGGGGGGGGCTTCTCTGGTTGGCAGGTTTCGATGTGCCGCCGTTCATGGACGCCTTCGGCAAAGAGTGCGGTTGGCCCCAGGCATCCATGGAGTTTGGGGTTTAGGATGGTTTAGGGTTTAGGGTCTAGGGTCTAGGGTTTAGGGTTTAGGGTTTAGGGTCGAGGGTTTCGGGTTTATGGTTCACGGTTTACGGTTTAGGGTTCAGGGGGGTACCCTTTTTGATAAACCCAAAAACAAATCCGACCCTAGACCTTAAACCCTCAACCCTCAACCTTAAACCCACAAAACCCTCAACCCTCAACCCTAAACCCCCAGACCGGGGCCTGAACCCAAAGACCCGACTTTCCAGCTGCCTTCAGGAGCTTACGTAACCCTTTAGAAAGGGGAAATGTGCCATGCTGATTGGGTATAGTGGCCTTTTGAGATGTACGAAGTAAGTCTTACAGCAAAACCCTAAACCCTAGCCCCTAAGCCCTCAACCCCAAACCCTAAACCCTAAACCCTAAACCTCAAACCCCAAACCCTAAAGCCCCCAAGCCACCATGAGCTCCGGTGCGCCAGGCTTTCTTCTACCTCGGCGACCAGCGGTATCGCTACCAGTGGGAGGCCTGCTGTCGACCAGTAGAGGGGCTGCTTCTGACCCAGTAACTTGTCCTTTTTATATATTTCGTCCTTTTCATGTACAAAGACTAGAATCCGTTTTGCAGAGACCCCAAACAAGTGCCGTTTTCTGGGGATCCCCCCGTCCCATGTAACCCGAAAAGGGCTTCGTGGGCTTTATATAGGGCTTGAGCCTCCTGCATAGCTGCATGGGGTGCCACTTGCAAGATATCCTAAGCTGCTGCAGGTAGTTGGGGACCCTAAACCCTGAACCCTGAACCCTAAACCCTAAACCCTAACCCTAAACGCAAACCACGCCTTCCACTACACGGACAAGGGTGTGTTGGGATCGGGGGTGCAGGAGGAGTCACTCGAAGTGGTGGGTGTAGGGTTCAGGGTTTAGGGTTTATAGGGTTCAGGGTTTGGGGTTTAGGTAAAGGGTTTGGGGTTTAGGGTTTCCCATCGCCCCCCCCCCCCCCCCCCCTTCCCCCTCTACCCCCGGCCCCAACCATAGACCTTTGAGGGGCCGGCACGAAACCACCAAATTGCAGCAAAGACCTAAACTCTAAATACGTGAGTCCCAACTCCCCCAGCCCGTCTTAGGGTTTCAGGGTAAGTTTAGGGTTCGGGGTTTGGGGTTTAGGGTTGAGGGTTGAGGGTTTAGGGTTTAGGGTTAAGGGTTCGAAGCGACTCCAGCCCCTTTTGTGCGGCTCAACAAGGCACCACAGGGGCCTCGGGGGTCATAGGGCTTAAAGGGCTTCAGCGGCATGAGGGCTTAGGATTTAGGATGTTAGGGTTTTTAGGGTTTTAGGGTTTAGGGTTGAGGGTTTAGGGTTTAGGGTTTAGGGTTTAGGGGCTTAGAGCCTTAGGGTTTCAGGGTTCTAGGGTTTAGGGCTTAAAAGAGTTTAGGGTTTATAGGGCTTGGTGGACTTTCATGACGAAGCCCCGAAGCTGAAAGCCCCAAAAGCCATAAAAAGCCCCTATGGGGCCCTAAACCCTACACCCTAAACCCTAAACCCTAAACCCTAAGCCCCAAACCCCAGATGGATCTCGACCTCGACTTTTCGGGGCTTGAACGCAAGTTTGGCATCCAATTGCCTCGGGCGTGCACGGTATTGTGCTTTCCACGAAGCGGATTGAGCTGGCCAGGTTTTAGGGTTTAGGGTTTAGGGTTTAGGGTATGAGGTCGCTTGAGTTCTTGGTAGTTTCTGGCGGCACTCGGCGGCAGTCCGCTGTCAACACGCTGGACCTAGCTACACGCACTTCCGGTGAGATTCCTGGTTTGCAGGGGCTGGAACCTGCCATCCTCTCCACCATTTTGCAGCATACGTTGTTGCCTGATCGTGTGACCACTCTGGGGAACTTTATTGAGTCCCCCCTTCCCAAGCGCTGGAGCCTCGTGGTGAACTTCTGCGACTCAGGTGGCCAGCAAGTGGCGAAGACTTTGCACCGCAGTGGGCAAGCGTTTTGAATGCACGGCCATTGGCTTAGCCTTGCAAAGGACCACGCTCCCCCTCCTCCCAGAGGTCTTAGACTTCATTGGCTTCGCCGCACTCACTATAGACCGGCTCGGGACAGGATTGTTTCGGGTTTTGGTGTTTTGAAGTTTTGGGGGTTTAGGGTTTTAGGGTTTGAGTTTAGGGTTTATTGGGCTTAGCAGACTTTTCTGAAAAGAAAAAACTAAAGCCCTAAGCCCTATGGAGCTACGTTTTGCCTTAGACCGCCAGGTCGTGGTCAATGCGGAGACGGACGAGAACGGCTGGCAGTATGCATTCGCCAAGGGCCCGGTGCGGTTAGGGCCCGGTGCGGTTGAGGGTGTAGGGTTTTAGGGTTTAGGGTTTTGGGTTTTGGGTTTTGGGTTTTGGGTTTAGGGTTTAGGGTTTAGGGTTTAGGGTTTCAAATCGAAATTAGAAATAGGAGTTCGCATCATTATGCAAAAGGTGGGAGTCAGGCAAAGAAGGAAATGGACTGCATGCATGAAACCCTGCGTGTTGCACATTCACAAAGCTATGCTAGTTTTTGTGATGACTGCCGAACGCTCTGTGCGCATACATACATACATACATACATACATACATACATACATACATACATACATACATACATACATACATACATACATACACACATACATACATGCATACATACATACATACTGAACCCTAAACCCCAAACCCTAAACCCAAAACCCTAAACAGGCTACCTGAATATGTTACTTCTGGGTGGAGTACTTCCAATATTCAAACTGTTATCATAACGAAGAAATAGTTTTGAAGGGTGTGGGATCCTTTGATCACTTTAGGGTTTAGGGTTTAGGGTTTAAACCATGCTCCCTAAACCTTCAAGAGAGAAACTCGTAGGTTCACTTACTACTTGCTGCTTACTGCTTACTACTTACTACTTGCTTCTTGCTACTCCTTACCACTTGCTACCGCTTTCTACCTCTGCTTATATAATATATATATATATATAATATAATATATATATATACATACATACCCAGCTCCGCGCGTTTAGTGTGTATCGGCTCCATGGACACACACACATGCTTTCGAAACGTTTGACTCCGAAACCTAAACACTGATAAAACCCTAAACCCTATAAAGCCCGAAACCCTGTTGTGCCGAACGGCGGAGGTTGCCCCGGAATTAACACCTAGGACCCAGAGTAGGCCCTTATTCCCATGTTTTAGGTGCGGGCTTAAATCATTTTATTCCTGGGGTACTCTTGGGTCTAGTCTCTAAACTCTAAACCTTCGTAGCTGAGTAGGTAACCTTGAACCTTTCCGCGTTTCTGTAATCCTACCATATTTGGAAGGTTAACCTTTCTGGCCAAGGGTACTCAGCAACTAGGAGGGCTTAGGGTTTAGGGTTTAGGAAACACTTCCCCGAAGTTCTGACCACTTCCGACACTGGAAAGTGCCAACACCGAAGCCCTAAATCCAAGGCCCGCAGAAGAGGGTACCCGAAACCCTAAACCCCAAACTCTAAACCCCAAACCCTAAACCCCAAACCCTAAACCCCAAACCCTAAACCCCAAACCCTAAACCCTAGACCTTAAACCCTATACCCCAAAGCCTAAACCCGAAACCGTTGTGGCTCGCTGAGGCTTTTACCTACGACGCGCAGTGGCGGCGAACGATGGACACTGTCCGCCGGCCTTATCGTTTAGGGTTTAGGGTTTAGGGTTTAGGGTTTAGGGTTTAGGGTTTAGGGTTTAGGGTTTATAGAATAGGGTTTGTATGGCTTGTAGGGCAGTTACTCAGTTTGTGGGACTAGGGTCTGGTGGAGGATGTTTGGTGTACCAATGAGGCCTAGTTGTCAGGTTTACTAAGGGCCTCACCCTAAACCCTAAACCCTAAACCCTAAACCCTAAACCCCTAAGGGTTTGGGGTCCATTACACCTGACACTGCGACTCGTCAAGCTTTGCACCAACCCGATGCACAAACACACCCTGCGCACCCTACAGACTACTAAACCCTAAACCCTAAACTTTAACCCTAAACCCTAAACCCTAAGCCCTAAGCCCTAAGCCCTAAACCCTAAACCCCGAGTAACCCCTACAAAGGGCAAACATCAGAGTAGGGCCTTATTCCCCAGAGAAGGCCCTTATTCCCATTTTGGGTGTAGTTTCCCTTACAAACCCCTCTAAACCAAAAAGGCTACCCTTTTTATTCCTAGGTTACTCCTTGGTCTAGACAAACATACATGCATACAGACAGTCGTAATAGATATTTATATATATATATATATATATAGATATATGTGTGCATAATATAGTCAGTTCTCAACGCAATGGTCCCGCTTGTGGATGCCTTAAATATTGGGGGCCGAAGTATAGTAGGGATCTCAAAGGGACCATCACTTAGATAAATCATCATCATCATACATATATATACAGAGTCATATACGTACCAGCATGCATACATATATATATATACACACACATCGTACCCTAAACCCTAAATCCTAAACCCCAAACCCTGATCGCCCTTTTCGGCAGCTGAGGTTTCCACATGGGTCCGGCGGAGGCAACATCGCGGCCGCTGCCTGGGTTTGGCTCCGGAGGACGCGAGTTTGGGGTTTGGGGCTTTGGCTTTGGGGTATAGGGTTTAGAGTTTAGGGTTTAGGGGTCCAGGGTTTAGGGATGTTTATGGTACATAAGGGTAGTGGTGGGTTTAGAGTTGAGAGTATAGGAACCCTCAACCCTCAACCCTCAACCCTCAACCCTCAACCCTCAACCCTCAACCCTCAACCCTCAACCCTCAACCCTAAACCCTAAACCCTAAACCCTAAACCCTAAACTCTAAACCCTAAACCCTAAACCCTAAACCCTAAACCCTAAACCCTAAACCCTAAACCCTAACCCCTAAACCCTAAACCCAAACCCTACCCATAGGCATACGTACGGACCCCCCCCCCCCCCCCCCCCCCCCCCGCCCCCCCCACCTCCTCCCAAAACAAGTTGCCCTAGTAGAAGAGGCTAACTCGTGCAGTCAGGTTCTATGGGTGCTTGTCCAAAATTGAGTCCCACTGTTGGGCTGCTTATTTTTAAGGGTGCTGCACTATGTAGGGGCACCCAAATAGGGACCCCAATTTAGGTAGTGAACTACCCATGCGGTCACTTCTCAAAATGCTGGTCCCTTTTTGTTTACCCTAAATAAGAGGGGCCGCCTTATAGTAAGGACCCCCCGAGAGGGACCGTATTTTAGAGAAGCGACCATATCTTTGTGGTGCTTTACTGTAACTTTAGATCCTCAGCCTTTTTGGGCTTATTGGGCTTCTTAAGAAGGCAGCTAAAAATTTAATTTATAGCTACCCTGCTAAGTGCAGCCAAGCTTTGTGCTAAACCCTAAACCCTAAACCTTCTCTCGCCCCCAAAAGAGATCTTTCCAAAAGGACTTTGTCCCCAAAGGTGAGGCCCACAATGGGAGTCTGGGGCAACTTGGCGCCTGCAAAGACCACAGCTTGTTTGGGGTTTGGGGTTTGGGGTTTAGGGTTTAGGGTTTAGGGTTAGGGTTTAGGGTTCAGGGTTTAGGGTTTGGGGTTTAGGGTTTAGGGTTCAGGGTCTAGGATTGAAAAGTGGTTTTGGGTTTAGGGTTGCGGGTTTAGGGTTTAGGACCTTGAGGCGGTTCAGGGTTTGGAATTGGGATCCTGTGCTGCCATCCGCTGGCTTAGGGTTTAGGGTTTAGGGTTTAGGGTTTAGGGTTTAGGGTTTAGGGTTTAGGGTTTAGGGTTTAGGGTTTAGGGTTTAGGGTTTAGGGTTTAGGGTTCAGGGTACCAGCCATAGGCTCAAAGTTTAGGAGTTTGGGAACTCGGGGGGGGTGGGGGGGGCTAAGGTTTGAGGGGCAGGGGCTAAGGCAGCGCCCCATACCTTGCGAAGATCTAGCGTGGAGGCTTTCAGGAGTATGGGGTTCTTAAGGGAGTATATACCCCAAAATACTATACACTTCTTTTAAAGGAACCCCAAAAAAGGGTACCCCTCTTTTCGGAAACCTGCATTTGGGTGTGGGCTCTGGGCAACTTTGGGCAGCTTACAGGCGTTAGGATTTAGGACTCTGAGGTTAGGTTTTAGGGTTTAGGGTTGAGGTTCGGGGTGGTGCCATGATGTTGGGTGGCATGCTTTTCAAAATAACATGCCCGGACCACCTCATATACTAAGATCCAGAGTATGCCTCTATTCCCTTGTCTTTCGGGTTTAGGCTCCCTGATAAAATCTCATTTAAAGCAAAAAGGATACCTTGGTTCCCCTAGGCTACTATTGAGCCTAGTAGAGCAATCTCACCCTAAACCTTAAACCCCAAATCCTAAACCCTGAACATATAGCAGACCTCGATGTGAGGATAGGGTCGCCGGCGTTCGACGACAGCTCGCCTGAGCAGACGTCGCGCGACTGAAGTTCGACGGGATCCGATTGGGCGTTGTCAGGGGGAAGGTTTCCAGTGTCTGGGGGAAGGACGGCGCCCTAGACCCTAAACCCTGAACCCCAAACCCTAAACCCCAAACCCTAACCCCTAAACACTAAACCCTAAACCCAGCTATGTCTGCCAGACTAAGGAAGGCACCAGTGGAGTCCATGCTGACTGAGAACGATCAGTTCAACCGCTACATCGCGCCACTCCCGCCGGCACTGTCGATGTTTGGTCGGAATCTCCACCTTGCCCTTCCAATAGTCCAACTTCAAGTTTTTGGGTTTCCTCATCTTGTAAGAACAAAACCGTTGACCTTCTTGTGTCCTATGTTATAGGATTTTGTAAGATGTAAGAAAACCGGTTGGGCGCCGAAAGTCAACTAAAACCGGTGCTTCATCTCTGGCTTTTCCTCTCTCACGCTCTTTCCCTCTTTGTTTTTTCTCTCTCTCCTCTCTCCCTCTCTCCCTCTCTCTCTTCCTCTCTTCCTCTCTTCCTCTCTTCCTCTCTTCCTCTCTTCCTCTCTTCCTCTCTTCCTCTCTTCCTCTCTTCCTCTCTTCCTCTCTTCCTCTCTTCCTCTCTTCCTCTCTTCCTCTCTTCCCCTCTTCCTCTCTTCCTCTCTTCCTCTCTTCCTCTCTTCCTCTCTTCCTCGCTTCCTCTCTTCCTCTCTTCCTCTCTTCCTCTCTTCCTCTCTTCCTCTCTTCCTCTCCCTCTCTTCCTCTCTCTCCTCTCTTCCTCTCTTCCTCTCTTCCTCTCTTCCTCTCTTCCTCTCTTCCTCTCTTCCTCTCTTCCTCTCTTCCTCTCTTCCTCTCTTCCTCTCTTCCTCTCTCCTCTCTTCCTCTCTTCCTCTCTTCTCTCTTCCTCTCTTCCTCTCTTCCTCTTCCTCTCTTTCTCTCTACCTCTTGAGCATGACATTGGGCATTGGTATGCTTGTGTGCTGGACTTTGGTGATGGGGGGTGGGGGGGGATGGGTGTTTCCGAACCCCAGAAGGGTGGGGGGGGGGGGGGGGGGGGGGGGGGGGGGGGGGGGGGGGGGGGCTGCCTCCGAAGGCTAAAGTCATCAACCCAATTCCTTCGAGGCTGGGGTTGAGGGTTTAGGGTTTAGGGTTTAGGGTTTAGGGTACACGTCAGTAGGGCGCAGAGTTTAGAGTGTGAGTCTGGAACATGGCCAACATTCATGGCGTGGCGCAAGTGAAGTCGTGCCCGCATGACATAGAGGAACTGCATTGCGGCAACCAGGCAACTTCCATCAGCATTCCCCGCACCCTGCTTCATCTCTACCCTACACCTTTGTTTGGCGACCCGAAACCCTACACCCTACACCCTACACCCTACACCCTACACCCTAAACCCTAAACCCTAAACCCTAACCCTAAACCCTAAACCCTAAACCCTAAACCCTACACTCCAAAAGTCTAGAACTCTAGAATCTAGAGCCTGTAGCTAGGGGTTTCAAGAGCTTCGGGCGGCCGAGGCTTTACCTGTCCATCCGCAATGATGCCAGGAGCTCAGCTCAAGGGTCTCAAGATCCAGGCTTTAAGGGGTTTAAGGGCTTGAAGGACGTTCAGGTCTTTAAAGATTAGGCTTTAAGGGATTTAAGGGCTTGAAGGACGTTAAGGTCTTTAAGGGATTTAAGGGCTTTGAGGGGCTTTGAGGGGTTTAAGGACTTTAAGGGCTTTCAAGGGCATTAAGGGTTTCAAGCGTTCAGGGTGTACTGAGCTTGGGGCAGCATTCCCCCTTTTTCAACCCTAAACCCTAAACCCCAAAACAGTATGGCAGTTCTCCAACTCAGGGACCCTTGCTACGGGGTCCTCATATTAAGGGTGGCCGTGTTCTAAAGGCCCAAAAGAAGGGGAGATAGGAGTCAGAACTCGTCCCCCTCAGGGTCCATGTACCCAAATACGGAATACTTGGGGCCTTAAAGTACCTCCTGGGTTTAGGGTTTAGGGTTTAGGGTTTAGGGTTTAGGGTTTAGGGTTTAGGGTTTAGGGTTTAGGGTTTAGGGTTTAGGGTTTAGGGTTTAGGGTTCCCACATGGCAGAAGAGGTCGACTACACGCTGAGCTTGCTGGAGAGGCACAAGCAGCTCGGCTCCCAAATTCGGACCCTAAACCCTAAACCCTCAACTACCTTAAACCCTAAACCTTAACCCTGAGCCCTTCCATTTAAGGTACACTCCCTGAAGCCAAAACCCCGGCAACCCTCAGGTTGCTCTGAACCCTAAACCCTAAACCCTAAACCCTAAACCCTAAACCCTAAACCCTAAACTCTTGAACCCTAAACCGTAAACCCTAAACCCTAAGCCCTAAACCCTAAACCCTAAACCCTAAACCCTAAACCCTAAACCCTAAACCCTAAGCCCAAGGCATGTTTCTTTGATTTCCAGATGACTGTTAAAGCCACGGCCGCCTGGAGTCCCTAGAATACCCAGAGAACCCAGACCCCTTAATGAAGGAAGGGTTTAGGGTCTAGGGTCTAGGGTCTAGGGTCTAGGGTCTAGGGTCTAGGGTCTAGGGTTCAGGGTTCAGGGTTCAGGGTTCAGGGTTAGGGTTTTGGGTTTAGGGTTTAGGGTTTGGGGTTTTGTGTTTTGGGTTTTGGGTTTAGTGTTTAGGGTTTAGGGCAGCCCTGCCCCGAGGTTTTGGGCATGTCATGCATAGCAGAATCCGCAATCACCGTGCGGGAAATCCTGCGAGGCTCCCATGCCGTTGCGAAGCTGCCAGCTTCGTACGGCGATGATGACTGTTACCCTAAGGCTCCATGTACCCAAATAGGGAATACTTGGGCCTTAAAGTATTTTGTATTTAGGGACTTTAGGGCCCGAGTACATCATACTGAGGTACATGGACCCTTAGGGTTACTCAATGCTGAAGTCAGAAGTGGACCCAGGACTCTGTGAGTTTTCACAGAGTTCGGTCGTCGTGCCAAGATGCTCTACGCGCTTTGTTTCGAGGTTCAGACGAGATGGGGGATTTATGGGGGCAGACTTTATTCAGAACCTGGGGGATAGCTCCAATTCTCACTGTATGGGGGTTTACGAAAATAGGAGACCCCTCAAATGGACCCCCAAAGAGTAGGATCCCTTCGGATAAGCACCCCGATAAGGTACCCTAATTTGGGGAACCACCGTATAGGCACCGACTATCACATAGCCCCGAGCTGGCCCCCATTATCTTCCTTTGTGGTAGTGGACTTCAGAAAGAACTGGCGAACCAAGTCCATTACCACCCGTCTTTCAGCAGTCCTCTACACTTTCCGTTTGCACCTGGTATCTGTCCCTAAGGGTCTATGTACCCAAATAGGGAATACTTGGGCCTTAAAGTACCTCCTATTTAGGGACTTTAGGGCCCGAGTACATCATAATGAAGTACATGGACCCTTAGGGTATCTTGACTGTAGGGATGTGCAATGCCACGAGCTTTAGGGTCTGGAGTTTGGGGTTTAGGGTTTCCGCCACAAGTGACGATCACCTCTGGACCCCTGAGGGTTTAGGGTTTAGGGTTTAGGGTTTAGGGTTAAACCCTGAACCCCAAACCTGCAAGCAAGCGCCCGGCATTCAATATCCTGACCCAAGGAACCTCTTCACATGGAAAGACCATGACGTGACCGTGATCATGGTCTCCAGCCGACAGAAAGGGGGGGCTTCGGGTTTAGGGGGGAGGGGGGGGGGGGGGGGGGGGTGGTCTTCATGAGAATTAAGGGGTCTCAGGAGGGACCCCTAGAAAAAAGACCTTAGTCTTATTCCCCTATATAACCCCACATATACCTTATATCTTCCTAAGTAGCCCCTAAATAACTGCTGAATAAGGTCCCCTTTTTGGGGTCCCTCCTTTAGCCCCTTGAGAGAAGGATTCACTCTACTTGCTTGTTAGGGCCACACCAAGTGTCCCTAGACCTCGGCCCCATTATATACCTCGGACACGGAGTACGCTCTTCTTCCCTTTGTTTAGGCCTTAGGTGCCCATTTAAGCCCCTTTAAACCAAGAATGGCACCCTGTTGTATTCCTAGGTTACTCTTGGGTCTATGGTATCATGAACGTAATTAGGGTTTAGGGGGGATTTAGGGCCTAGGGTGTTGAATCATGTTTTAAAGCCTTCGTGCCCCTAGCCCACGGTAGAAAACGCAATCCGACCCTTAAACCTGTAAACCCTTGAACCCACAACCCCTAAATCCTAAACCCGAAAACCCCATCCCTAAAATCCAAAGCCCTGAGCCCTGTAGACTTCTGAAGCCTTCGGCCCCAAACCCTAAAACCCCCCAACCCCAACCGCAAAGCACCCAACCCCCCCCCCCCCCCCGCCAACCCCAAACCCTCACAACCCTCAACCCCAAACCCCTCAAACTCCAAAGCCGCCAAAACCCCACACACATCCCAACCCCCCGCCCCCCCCCAACAAAAAAAGCAAGCACTTAAACCACAAACCTGCCCCAAACCCCTCAACCACACCCTCAACTTCAAGCCACAACATTTTAGACCAGGCAGCCATCAACCCTAAACCCTCTGCCGTACCAGCACCCACCTCGGCCCGAAATCCCAAAGCCCCGACCCCCCTTGAGCCCAAACCCTCAAACCCAACCCATCAAAACCTTCAACTCCCAAACCCCCAAACCCTCAGCGCCCAAGCCGCCAAAAGTTCCTAAACCTTAAACCCTAAACCCTAAACCCCAAACCCTAAACCCTAAACCCTGGACCCTAAACCCTAAACCCTAGACCCTAGACCCTAAACCCTAAACCCTAAACCCGAAACCCTAACCCAAAAAGAACCCCAGGTCGTACTACTGGCAGCGCTGCTGGTTCTCACTTTGCTGGTTCCCACCAGCGCCCTTCGGACCAAGAGTCGGTTGCGGAGGGTTTTTTTGAAGGGTTTAGGGTTTAGGGTTTAGGGTTTATGGTTTAGGGTTTAGGGTTTAGGGTTTAGGGTTTGGGTATGTGGTTTGTGGTTTGTGGTTTTGTTGTTACAGGCCTTTGGAAAGCTCAAGTGCTGTTAAGAGTTGTTTTTCGGACCCCACATAGGATGTTTAAGGTTGTTTTGAGCAGCGCTTTCGACCTAAGTTTGCTTCTTTGATTTTTTTGGCTAAGGTTGTGTTTAGGCTTAGGTCTGTCGGATTCAGAAAGTGCATTCTTTGGCAGGGGACATGCGTCGGCTAAAGGGTCCCTTGGGATGTGTTTTGCACACTTTTGCTAGGATGCACAGCGCAGTTTCCCCCTATAGTATACGCAACATGGAAAGTTGACTTGTTTTTGCTTGCGGTAAGGCAAATCACTGCGGGAAAGCTTTTTAGGGAGTCGACCGAAACTGCGTTTCCCTCGGGCGGAACTGTCCACAATTCTATGCATGCGTGTCATAAGCCATGTTGGCTATACCATGCGATATAGGTTCAGAGAAATCGTTGCCTCTTCTTCGTAAGTTTTGGTAGGCTTGACTCCATGCTTTGCTTGCGTATCACTCGGGCGGAGGTCCTTCAGCAACCATGTTGGATGATGTTTTCAGGCACCCCAGCATTCCTTGGGCATTTCGATACTTGCGTACTGATTTTCGCTGCTTTTCGTAGCTGTAACATCCATGTGTTCATTGGGGGGACCTCGTCAACTTCCTGTACCCTCTGCGTTCATTTGGGTTTCACGTAAAAGGGTCGACTTTCGCGAGCCCCTGTAACAGTCCTTAATAGCGACAATTGGGGGGGGGGGGGGGGGGGGGGGGGGTACTGTAATCTCGATTAAGGACTGTTAGTAGTACCCTTATTCCCTTGCTGAGTGGCCCCTTACTCCCCCTTTCTTGGGGGGGGGGGGGGGTTAGGGGTTAGGGGAGACCCCTTTCAACAGAACAGGGTACCCTTGTGATTCTCTTGCTTCTTAGCTTAAACCCTAAACCCTACCCCCGATACCGCGTTACTCTGGGACCTAGTTCTAAGGTTACCCTAAACCCTAAACCCTAAACCCTAAACTCTAAATTTGTAAAGCAGCACAAGCTTAGCAAAAGAACCTGGCTTCAGACCTCGCCGAGGTCATTTTCGCGTTCATCATCGCTTTCACCTTCTACATTGGTGGCTTGTCAGCGGCCAGCCCTAAACCATCCTGAACCGTACCCCCGAGGTTTAGAGTTTAGAGTTTAGAGGTTAGGGTTTAGGGTTTAGGGTTTAGGGTTTAGGGTGTAGGGTGTAGGGTTCAGGGTTTAGGGGTTTAGGGTACCCCAAGCCCTAAACCACAAAGGCGAAACCCCAAATTCCTAAATCCTGCCCAAAGACTCCAGAAGCTCTGGCTTTAGGGGTTTTAGGCGGGCCAGTCTCCCTCAGCCCTGAACCCTGCTTGGCCCGAAGCCCTCAACAGTGAATTCCGACCATGCTTGGGGTTTAGGGTGTAGGGTGTAAGGTTAGAAGGCATCAGGGTTTAGGGTTCACTTATTGTTTGCGTTCAGGGCGTGCCTTATGGGCCCCCCACGAGATCCCTCTGAAGCGCCCTAAACCCTACACCCTAAACCCTACACCCTAAACCCTAAACCCTAAACCCTAAACCCTAAACCCTAAACCCGCAAGACTTGGTAGCCCATTGGTACCCTTAACCCTTCTTGTTGTCCAAGGCTCCCTTATAAACTAGGATGCCCAGTAGTACCCTTATTCCTTTTTTGGGGGGTTTAGGTTTCCCTTATAGACCCCTTTAAGCAAAAGAAGTGTACCCTTTTTAAGCCTTGGTTACTGGGCAGCCTAGTAAAGTAACCAGGAAAATGCCGAATATTTTTCAAAGCTTCTGCCTGGAACACACCCTTTGCTGGACAATGGAACCAGCCAGGGGCTGGAAAACGCCCTGGCTGGAACAAGCCCTCGGCTGGAACAAAGCTTTCTGTCTTGCGAAACCATGCAAAAGCCACAATCTCTGTTCTTTCAAGTGTTGGATGACAAAAAGCAACACTAGCAGGCGTTGCTGTTTCAAAACCAGCATACCACAAAACTGTCAAAACTGCTCTGCCCCAACTGTGCTGCGACGTCTTGATATAAAGGAATTAACCCCAAAAAGGGTACCCTCATTAGGGTTTAGGGTTTAGGGTTTAGGGTTTAGGGTTTAGGGTTTCGGGATATTACGGTTCCTGGGCTGCCAAGAAGAAGCCCGACCACGCACCTTTCTTGTCTCGCGCCACAGTAGGTCTCACGTCCGAGGCAAGCAAAGTATGAACCCAAGACCCACCTTAAACCCTCGACCCTGAACCTTACGCGAGACGGGGAGAAAGAGAGAAAGAGAGAGAGAGAGAGAGCAAAACTTAACAGAAAGACGCGCGCGCGCGCACACGCGTGCACACACACACACACACCCACGCCCACGCCCACGCCCACACGCACACGCAGACGCAGACGCAGACAGAGACAGAGACTGAGACACAGACACAGACAGAGACAGAGACACACACAGAGAGACACACACAGAGACACACACAGAGACACACACAGAGACACACACAGAGACACACACAGAGACACACACGCACACACACTCTGTGAATGACAGTCCCTTTTGGGGCCTAAAAACACCCTCAATCAGCGTAAGATAGTGCACGGCAACAGGGGGCCCCAACCGGGTTTGTAGGGTTCAGCGAAGGAAGCTCCATGGGGCAGCGGAAGCGGCAGCACCGGGAAGACTTCCTGCACTTCGACAAGCATTATTCTGACTTAACCCTGGACATCCTACCCTAGTAAAGTTTAGGAATTGTTTGGGGTTTAGGGTTTGGGTGTGGGGCTAGTTGTAGTTCCTTATGTTGGTTTGACCGCGTTCTCATGAGCGACTTTCCTGCAACCACCGGAACAAACTGCGTTCAACCATTAGGAAGGGAAATAGAGTACGTCCATCATGTTTATAAGTTGGTCTTACCTGTTGGTGGTTTGGTCTACCGACCGTCCGACAGCAAACCCTAAATACAAGTGTCCACTGCGAAACCTGAAGCCTTAGATCCCGAAAGCCCTAGGGTTTAGGGTTTAGGGTTTAGGGCCTACAGAACCCAACAACCCTAGAACCCTGAAGCCCTCGAAAAAGCCCTGGCGCCTAGGAGTTCTAGGGTGCTGTAGTTGTGTTTTTGGGTTTGGGGGGGTCTTAAGGGCTTAGGGGTTAGACTTGGGGTTTTGGGGTTTGACCTTCTTGGGTTGAAGGCTGTTTGAGGGTTTGGGTTGATAAGGTTTGGAGGGTGTTTAGGCCTGAGTGAATAGGATTGTCTATTGGGCTCTTTCCCCTTATACGAACAGTCCTTACTAGGAATTTCAATAATATAGGGTACTTTAAACCCTAAACCCTAAACCCCTATTAAGGACTGTTAGTATAGGGGGGGAGCATCCCAAAGGTTGCATAGAAATTAGAACTGCGCACCAACATGTTGTTGGCACGGTATTCCTCATATCCCGAAGCCTATAGGGTTTAGGGTTTGGGGTTTGGGGTTTAGGGTTTAGGGTTTAGGGTTTAGGGTACACCTTAAATCCTGAACCCTATGAATGATGCTGCCTGAGGAAAGAGCTCAGTAAGCTCAGCTGCTCGATCACGAGCAACTTCTACGGCACTTGCTTTGATTCGCGGATGGAGGGTTTTGAGGTGTTTACGAAGCCCTAAACCCTAAGTCCTAAAAATAAAGGGTTTAGGGTGGCTGTGGCATTTAGGGGTTTAGGGTTTGTGGGGTCTAGGGGCTTAGGGGTTTAGGGGTTGCAGGGTTAAGGGAGTTTAGGCTGTGTAGGCTTTTGGGGATTGGGGGAGGGTTTTTCGGGGTGTCGGGGTTTAGGGTTTGTAGGTTTAGGGGGGGGTGTGTAGGGTTTGGAGGTTTAGGGTTTGTGGGGGTTAGGGTTTGTAGGGTTCGTGCCACTGAAAGCACACCATAAGCTCTTTACAGCCATTCCTTCAGGACCCTTGGTATCCCTGGCAGCTCACGACACGAATCCTACCCCCGGAGAGTTCCTAAAAACACCGTTCACTTCCCGAACACTGTAGCCGCAGACGCCAAGAAGAGACCGAAGCCCTAAACCCGAAAGTGCAGAGCCCTAGACCCTCAAGTGCGGATAAACCATAGAGTGCGAACCCTAAACCCTAACACGAAGAACCCTACACCCCAAAGTGAGGATGCCTACGTCCTAAAGTGCTAAACCCTAAACCCTAAACCCTAAAAACTCGAAGTGCAGAACCCTGAAAACTTTCAAGTGTAGAGCTCCAAAACCCTAAAGTGCAAACCCAAAACACACTAAAGAGAAGAACCCTAAGCCCTAAACCCTAAACCTGAAACCTTGAACCCTAAACCCTAAACCCTAAACCCTAAACCCTAAACCCTAAACCCTAAACCCTAAACCTTAAACCTTAAACCTTAAACCTAAACCCTAAACCCTAAACCCTAAACCCTAAACCCTAAACCCTAAACCCTAAACCCTAAACCCTAAACCCTAACCCTAAACCCTAAACCCTAAACCCTAAACCCTAAACCCTAAACCCTAAACCCTAAACCCTAAACCCTAAACCCTAAACCCTAGACCAAGGCAAGAACATCGTGTTTAAAGGCGATGAGCTGTGCAAAGCTCTGGAAGAATCTCGACCTGAAAGCCTCTTTTCCCCCTGGTTCTTAGTAGGGTTTAGGGTTTAGGGTTTAGGGTTTAGGGTTTAGGGTTTAGGGTTTAGGGTTTAGGGTTTAGGTAATGAGGGCCCTATATATTCCGTTAAAAGTGTATATACAGGGCCCTACTTCCCTCACTCCCTACTAAGGACCAGCCTCTTTCTGAAGCTATCCCTTGCAGGGCCTGTGGTCGGTTCTCCAAATCACGGTGACCCTAAGCCCTCAACTCAAAACCCTGGACCCTAAGCCCTAAACCCTAAACCCTAAACCCTAAACCCTCAACTCAAAACCCTGGACCCTAAGCCCTAAACCCTGGAGCCTTTTTTAGGGCCTGCAAAAGATGGGGACCATCATGTAGGGAACCGGGTCAAGGGTTTGGGGTTTGGAGTTCAAGAAGCAGAGCAAGCCCGACCGCTTCAAGTCTCCCCTCAAGAATCCGCTGAGGGTCCAGGGCTTGGGTTCAGAGATGCTACCCTAAACCCTGAACCCTAAACCCTAAACCCCAAACCCCAAACCCTAAACCCTAAACCCTAAACCCTAAACCCTAAACCCTAAACCCTAAACCCTAAACCCTCAGCCGCAGGGATGCGTTTTGGCTCTCCTTCTTCTGCCTCTATCTCGCTCACTCTCTGTCTGTGTCTCCCTGCCTGTCCCCGAGTGTCAGAGTCAGGAGTCAGGCGTCACCCGTCTGACTCTGCGCGACTGGTGCAACGCCAACTTCAAGACCCAGTTCAACCTCAAGAGACTCTCGGCCTAGTAAGCCTAGGGTCGGGTTCTGAGGATTTCGCTTTCCTTCTTGGGCTTAAGAGGAGCCTATTGAGGAATCGCTTGAGAGGTTTAGGGCTTAGGGCTCAGGGTTTAGGGTTTAGGGCTTAGGGGGCCGACCTGGGGTTTTGGCTGAAAGGTTCAGGGTCCAAGCTTTAGTCGCGGGATACGACACCCCGATCCGAACCTATGTTGGTGTCGGCGTACTTTTTGGGGACGGGGGGTTTAGGGTTTAGGGCTTTAGGGTTTAGGGTTTTAGGGTTTAGGGCTTTAGGGTTTGGGGTTTAGGGTTTAGGGCCCTAAACCCTAAACCCTAAATGCTGAGGGTTAGGGCTTCGGATATTCAGGCGCCAAATAGGGCCCACGCTGACCATTCAGCGACACGAGCCCAAGGCGCAGCATTCTGGCTGGCTGATGTGCAGACTTATTATGGCAGCGCCCAAAAAGGCTACCCTCATTTTGGGGAACCCCACTTTGGGAAACCCCCATTTGTTCGGGTCAGCTTCATGTGTACTATCTAGATATGTATCTTAAGTACGCATTTTGACCTTAATGAAAGATCAAGTGTTCAGTATTTTTTGTTCGAAGGACACAGGGCGCGGTGCTCAGAGATGTTGTGCCTTGAGGTCTAGTCCTTGAAGTGGTAAATTTCGCGGAGCACGTCGGTTCAACACCAACCGGCGCTAACTCCTGACACAGGGGTTGGGGGTGCATGCTTGTTTTATTTTGAAAGTGAACAGCCGTCTGAAGGCTCTGCGCACCCACAGCGGCGAGCAAGCATGTTTTACGGCTTGTTAAGGGTCAGCGTCCCACCGATGAGCTTCCATGAGACCGAGATTCCCGAGAGATTCCCGAAGAACCAGGCCAGAAGCAAACCCTACCCCCTATAGCCTTGTCATGGCTGACCTTAACTTCAAGTTAAGCTCTTGCAGCGGGCTCACGCGCATTTGCTCCAGTTGCACCCGCGGCTTATGGTTGGAACCGAAAGCACCATAAATGTCAGTGAAAACGCTTAAGTTCGACACAGTGTGTTGGGAGTATTGTCGCGAATTTTGCAGGGCCGTTTTTCTACGAACTTTTCGGGCGGCCACCACCATGCGAAATGCATTATTAGTCATTTCTTTCTGGTTGGCGTTGGTTCGAGGCGAAGAAAAGCTAAGGTCAGTGAAAACTTTAAGTTCAACATGGGGTTTTGGAACTATTGTAGCTGATTTTGCCAGACAGTTTTTTGCGACTAACTTTTCGGGTGCCACACCCATGCGAAATTCACCGTCTGTCCTTTTTTCTGGTATGTGATGGCTCGAGCCGAACAAAAGTCAAGGCCGGTGAAAGCCCTTAAGATCAACACCGGGCGTTGAATTTCTTGTTGCTAACTTTCCGGGGTGGTTTCTCTACTGGTTTGTTCGGCTGTCGGGTGACCGTTTTCGGCGCTGAAAATGGGCAATAACTGTTTGCACGGAGCAACAATTTAGAAACTGTCTTTGCTTCGTTTTTGGATGTTTTATTTGATTTTTTGGGTTTAGGGTCTAGGGTTTAGGGCTTTGAGTTTAGGGTTTAGAAGCCCAACAAAAGCAAAACGGATAAAGCCTTTTAAAACATAGACCTCCCCATTGAAATCCAAATGTCAGCTGTGTTTGGCGGTTTGCAGCTGAAAGGGTTGGGACGGTTGGCTGTTCGGGCTTAATCTGGGAGTTAAAGGTGGCTTTAGTAATGATGGCCATGGCTGTGCGGTGTGGGGGGCTTAGATCCCGAAATCGAGCGACTCTGACCCCAAAAAAAAGTTAGAGACCAAAAAGGACCCCAAAAAACAGTTAGAGACCAAAAAAAAGTTAAGTTCAACACCGTGTTGAACCTAACTTTTCGTGTTGGAAATCCTGCGTGTTTTTGCTGAATCCTACGTGGTTTTTGGGCTGTCGTGTGACGTGTTTCAGGGAAAAATGTGGAAATAAGGGTAAAAAAGGTCAAACGGCGTCGGTTTGTAGCCTTGCCGCCTGAAAAAACACGTAGGAAAACAGCAAAAACACGTAGGATTTCCAACGCGAAAAGTTAGGTTCAACACGGTGTTGAACTTAACTTTTTTTTTGGTCTCTAACTTTTTTTTGGGGTCTTTTTTGGTCTCTAACTTTTTTTTGGGGTCAGAGTCGCTCGATTTCGGGATTTAAGCCACCCACACCGCACTGCCATGGCCATCATTACTAAAGCCACCTTTAACTCCCAGATTAAGCCCGAACAGCCAACCGTCCCAACCCTTTCAGCTGCAAACCGCCAAACACAGCTGACATATGGATTTCAATGGGGAGGTCTATTTTTTAAAAGGCTTTTTCCGTTTTGCTTTTGTTGGGCTTCTAAACCCTAAACTCAAAGCCCTAAACCCTAGACCCTAAACCCAAAAAAACAAATAAAACATCCAAAAACGAAGCAAAGACAGTTTCTAAATTGTTGCTCCGTGCAAACAGTTATTGCCCATTTTCAGCGCCGAAAACGGTCACCCGACAGCCGAACAAACCAGTAGAGAAACCACCCCGGAAAGTTAGCAACAAGAAATTCAACGCCCGGTGTTGATCTTAAGGGCTTTCACCGGCCTTGACTTTTGTTCGGCTCGAGCCATCACATACCAGAAAAAAGGACAGACGGTGAATTTCGCATGGGTGTGGCACCCGAAAAGTTAGTCGCAAAGAACTGTCTGGCAAAATCAGCTACAATAGTTCCAAAACCCCATGTTGAACTTAAAGTTTTCACTGACCTTAGCTTTTCTTCGCCTCGAACCAACGCCAACCAGAAAGAAATGACTAATAATGCATTTCGCATGGCGGTGGCCGCCTGAAAAGTTCGTAGAAAAACGGCCCTGCAAAATTCGCGACGATACTCCCAACACACTGTGTCGAACTTAAGCGTTTTCACTGACATTTATGGTGCTTTCGGTTCCAACCATAAGCCGCGGGTGCAACTGGAGCAAATGCGCGTGAGCCCGCTGCAAGCGCTTAACTTGGAAGCTAAGGTCAGCCATGGCAAGGCTATAGGGGGGTAGGGCTTGCTTCTGGCCAGGTTCTTCGGGAATCTGAGGCTCATGGAGGTTCACGGGCGGGACGCCGGCCCTTAGCAAACAGTAAAACATGTTGGTTCGCTGCTGTGGGTGTGCAGAGCCTTCAAATGCTTGTTCAGTCCAAAAAAGCAAGCATGCACTCCCAACCCCTATATGAGGAGTTAGCGCCGATTGGTGTCGAACTCACCTTCCCGAAACCTGGTTCGCGAAATTTACCACCTTGAAGTTCCCGCAAACCCTAAACCCCAAACCCTAAACCCTAAACCCCAAACCCCAAACCCTAAACCCTAAACCCCAAACCCCAAACCCTAAACCCTAAACTCTAAACCCCCCAGTTGGGGCCTGTGGGAGAAGACGCTCCAAGGCTTCGACCATTGCCGCACGTTGGCGGAGCTGGCGGACCTGGCAGCTCTGTTCAACTAGGGTTTAGGGTTTAGGGCTTAGGGCTTAGGGCTTATGGCTTAGGGCTTAGGGCTTAGGGCTTAGGGCTTAGGGCTTAGGGCTTGGGTTTGGTTTTTGGGCTTTTGGGTTTTTGGGGTTTTGGCGTTTTGTTGTTTTCGGGGGAGTTTGGGGCTTTGAGCTTTCAGAAGTTCAACCTAACCTAGGGGTTTAGGGGGTTTGGGGGGTTTTGGGGATTCGGAGCTTCGCAGCTTGGGGCTAATTGGAGCTTTCAGAAGTGCAGCCTGACCTCCTGTAGTGTCGGTTCTTGCTTTGCTTGTGGCTTAGCTTACAGGGATCTTGGCACATACTTGCACGTAGATGATCAGACAGACATGTCGCAGGGACCCATCAGGAAGATGGATGGATGAATGTGTAGGTCGGTAGATTAGATCGATATCTATATCTATATCTATATCTATATCTATATCTATATCTATATCTATATCTATATCTATATCTATATCTATATATATATACATGTATGTGTACATATGCGTGTTTTCATTATAAATGTATATCTATTTGCATTCTTGGCAGATAAAAAAATGAAAGGCGGATTGGCTGGGAAGCTGAAATCTGCCCCCCCCCCCCCCGCCTTTCCCGGAAACCTCGAACCCTTCATTTCTAACTCTCCTGCTACCATTACTTGGAGGGTCCACCTGTAGCATAGGTTTAGAGTTTAGGGTTTAGGGTGCTTCGTTCGATATGTGGACCCACAAGCTCCCGGAGTTCTCCTACGACGATGCAGGAAAAGTTGCTTAAGTGAAGGGAACGCAACACGGGAGCCTACATTATTGCCACTAGGATCCCATATGGTCAGTTCTCTAAATTATGGTCCCTTTGTGGGTACCCTAAATAAGAAGGCCCGCCTTAGAGTAAGGACCCCAAAAGGGACCATATTTTGGACAAGCGACCATATATACTGTCATGTTACGCGCAGTACCCTACGTTTGCCGCGGCGCATGCTTTTTCATTGGTTTTTGTGGGACGGGAGGCATGTCCAGATGGTGAGTTTTTAGACTTCGATTTTGGGCAATGCGCTGCCGCTATGGATTTTGCTGATTTTGAAGCAAGTCCTGGTGTTGTTATCCACCACGTTTGCCGTCAGGCATCGAGCACATGGTTGCCTGCCTGATGTGTTTGCACGCGCAGGAAACACTGCAGTTTACGATGTTTTCATGCATTGAGCCCAACACAAACTATGAAGCTGTAGAAATTAGAGGCGTTCATTTCCGAAAAAAGCATGGGCAAAAATCGGGCAAACACGGGCTTCTGACGTAGTTCTCCCTCACTGCTCGTGCAACCACTTGCACTTTGCGGCGTCATACCGCGTGTTTTCTTCCAGAAGCGTCAAACATCCTTGGCGGAAACGCCGTAAATACTGATGCTTTTGGCAGGATCGCCACATATGAATTTTCGTAATTACCCCCCCCCCCCCCCCTCCCCTACTGTGAGCCGTGTCTGACTGCGGTTCATGTTAGTATAGACTACCAAGGCACTTTCTAGTGGTAAGCCCCCCCCATTATGGCGTCGTCGTAAGCCACATGTGCAGATTCCTGCAACCACGGCGTGCAAGCAAGATGGACATGCATCGGGCCCCAAAGCTCCCTAAACAAAACGCGCCTGGGTTTAGGGCTTAGGGGTTAGGGTTTAGGGTTTAGGGTTTAGGGTTTAGGGCTTAAAGCCTAAACCCTAAACGCCCCCCACCCCCGCCAGAGGCAGGTTTGGATGCTCCTAGCCCACGATGGGCCCCACCCAAATCCTGCAATCCCCAGTGCAACCGCTGAAAACAGGGTTTAGGGCTTAGGGTTGAGGGTTGAGGTTTGAGGGTTGAGGGTTTAGGGCTTAGGGTTGAGGGTTGAGGGTTGAGGGTTACTAAGGTTCAGGCTTTGGTGTTTGGGGTCCCTGGAGGCGCCTTGCCTCTCTGCTTTTCGGTTATGATCCCATAGAACAAGCCCACTTCGAGGTCGGCACTCCTTAAACCCTAAAACCCTAAAACCCTAAACCTTAAAACCCTAAAACCCTGGGTTTGAGGCTTGGCCTTCGCTACGTTCTGGCTTATTTCATTCGCCACCTCGCAAGGAGTCTGTTCCATTGCCTTTGACGTTTCTGGTATGGCTGGAATCCAGAATCCAGAATTCTGATGGGCGGTCTGTCTCGCAAGTCGACGATCATGGCAGGGGCAACACTGATGGCAGTATCGTCTTCTCTTCGCTTTTCTGACTGTCAGAACTTGAGTTGGAGAGATTTCATCTTGGCCTTCAGTTCATTGCGTGGGATATCTTATCGCTCCAAGACAGTCAAGTGTCTGCCATTTGGCCTCTTTGCTGGTGGATTGCATGTCTGGCCGGTGGCTTCCAGGTGGGTCGCCCACTGGCTGCTTTTGATTGAAATGACACTTTTGAGTGACCTGCTCGCTGAGGACCCCATGGACAAACCCCCTAAACGCTAGCTAAACCCGAAACCCGAAACCCGAAACCCTAAGCCCTAAGCCCTAAGCCCTGAACCCTGAACCCTGAACCCTGAACCCTAAACCCTGAACCCTAAACCCTAAACCCTAAACCCTAAACCCTAAGCCCTAAACCCTAAACCCTAAACCCTAAACCCTAAACCCTAAACCCTAAACCCTAAACCCTAAACCCTAAACCCTAAACCCTAAACCCTAAACCCTACCCGAGTGGAAGACCAGGTGGTCGACTCCTCGCCACTGATCGAGACGACTGTGAGGCGACCTCGCGGGACTTGTGGCTTTGGGGTTTAGGGTTTAGGGTTTAGGGTTTAGGGTGTAGGGTTTGGGGTTTTAGGATTTAGGGTTTAGTCGTTTAGTGTTTAGAGATCACGGTTTTAAGGTTTAGGGCTTTAGGGTTTAGGGCTTAATCGTTTAGGGTTTAGAGTTTAAGGTTTAGTGTTTAAGGTTTAGGGTTTAAGGTTTTGGGTTTGCTCAGCAGCCTAGCTGAACCCCCCCCCCCCCCCCGCCGCAAAGAAGGAGCAGAGTTCTGGGGTAGAGGCCCGGGTCTTTCGCTATTGGGGCTTTGCGGTTTTAGGGTTTGAGGTTCTACTCTGCGCTTAAGAACCCCCAAACATGGAAGATAGTAATCCCTATATTGCCCTTATAAGGAAGAACATGTTTAATTGTCTGGACACCGCAAAAGTGAGGTTTGTCTTTCGTGGCACATATTGCCAGCCCCCCCCCCCCCCCCCCCCTTCAAAAAATGGAATTACAGTGGCGTGTCTAGGTGAGGCTTGAGAAAGATTCGGGTTTAGGGCTTACAAGCCGTCTCTCCTAGCAACTCCCGATGCCTTTCAGATCCCAGAGAGACGAAGAAAGTATAGGCCGCCCGCCCTCCGCCGAACAAAAGTGCAACTCCTAACCTTGAAAAGTCCCAAACATGATGGAAAACCGTTCCAGCAACGCCAAAAATCGAGCCGGCCGCCTTCTGTCCTGGAGTTTATGGTCTAGGTTCAGAGGTCGGTCCTTATTAGGGATAAGGACCCGAAAACCTTGATTCCTCAACCCTGAACCCTAAACCCTAAGCCCTCTGGCCCGGGCCGTTTCCGGAAGGCGCTACCGTGCCTGGCATTCAGATGCAGCTCAGCACCAACGAGTCAAGGATCATAGGGTGGAAGGGTTTAGGCTTTAGGCTTTAGGCTTTAGGCTTTAGGCTTTAGGCTTTAGGCTTTAGGCTTTAGGCTTTAGGCTTTAGGCTTTAGGCTCTAGGGTCTAGGGTCTAGGGTTTAGGGTTTAGGGTTTAGGGTTTATGGTTTTGGACCCTAACATCTCTCAGCCCCAAGCCCTGCAAAACAACAAAGGATGTGCACTCTCTACCCTACGCACCTCACAATGTTTACACGCTTCGGGCCTCGTTCCCTAAACCCTAAACCCTAAACCTTAATCTCTAAACCCTAAAACCCTAAACCCTAAACGCTAAGACTTGGCGATTCTGGGTTGTTGTCATGGCTATGGAGCCTTAGGGGGTGCCCTGTGGCTCTATCGTTTTGAGTTTATTTGAAGGGCTTATGGGAGTTTATAGGGTTTATAGGGTTTAATGGGTTCATTGGGTTTGTAGGATTTATGGGGTATATAAACGGATTTGTGGGGTTTATAGGGTTTGGGGTGGCTTGGGGGCTTGCGGTTGAGGTCTGGGGTCTTGCAGTTCCTAAATTTGGCTCCCGGGCGCTCACAGTACCTACGATTTGAGCGGCTGTGCCCTGTGGTTACAGGTAAGACCTAAACCCCTCAACTCTTAACTCCAGATGTTGCTCTTGTGCAAGGCCCCGCTCTTGTGCAAGGCCCCGAGTAATCTAAATCTGAGACCTGAAGCCCTAAACCACCCTAAGCCCTAAACCACAAACAAACACACAAACTGAACAATTAGGGTTTAGGGTTTAGGGTTTAGGGTTTAGGGTTTAGGGTTTAGGGTTTAGGGTTTAGGGTTTAGGGTTTAGGGTTTAGGGTTGCCTTCATTGTCTACACCTAAACATGGGAACCCTTGACATCGTGTTATCGAATTGAAGCCTAGAAGGGTTTATGGCCCATAGAAGTTATAGGGTTCCTAAGGGAGGGGGGTTCATGGGGTAGGTACCTGAAGGAAGCTTGGGGAGCCGGAGGCAGTAATGAACTTCAGAGCATAGGGTATATGATTCCCAGTCTTAGGCTTCATGTAGCCCTAAACCCCAAACCCTAAAACCTAAACCCTACACCCTAAATCCTAAACCCTAATCCCCCCAAAAAGCCTCAATAGGGATGAAAGGTCTATGGCAACTTTCTCGACCACGTGCCCTCCGACAGCACGAACTACGACTCCACGCGCCTTGCCGAACAGCTGGAGGCTCCTCTGGGACCCTAAACCCTAAACCCTAAACCCTAAACCCCTAAACCCTCTCTCCAGCCCAGGTGCGTCTGCTATGGCCTGGGCGACGAACCTCTGACCGAAGTGCCCGAGCATCTTCCAGTGCAGGAGCGGGGACTCCCAAACCCCAGGCTCTCTAGGGTTTAGGGTTTAGGGTTTAGGGTTTAGAGTTTAGGGTTTAGGGTTTGGGGTGAGTTCAGGGTTTAGGGTGTAGGAGACCCTCTGTCTGGCCAGAACGCAATCCTAACGCCGTGAGTTCTGTGAGCCCCCAAAACCCTAGGCGTGGGAGGTTTTCAGGGCAAAGGACGCAAAGTTTTCGGGTTTAGGGTTTAGGGTTTAGGATTTAGGGTTTAGGGTTTAGGGTTTAGGGTTTGGGGTTTAGGGTGTAGGGTTTAGGGTTTAGGATATCAGGTTTCGGGTTTTGGGGTTCGGGCTTAGGAAAGTTTGGGGTTTCGAGTTTGAGGAGGGCTTACGACCCTGACAAGTACATTCCGTTCTAGCTACTATGTTTCTGAGGTTTCCTGACTTGGGAGTTTTCATAGAATCCCACGGCATCAGTTCAATTACCATTTGTTCATTTCCAGAATTCCCCAACAAACCTGACAATCTTAAAACCCCAACCCAAAAGCATAAGATGGTGACTGCTCTAGCTGGGCTAGCTGGGGTAGTGGCCATGTACAGGCAAGACCAACGCTTTCGGGCGTTTCGCCCCATATTTCGGTGCAATCTTGTACCTAAACCCCCTACATCCCCAGATCCCTACCCTGAATCCCTAAACCCGAAACCCTAAATCATTAAACCCTAACCCCTGAACCCTAAACCCGGAATCAAGCAGGAGCCGAAGGTGAGCCCCGGGCCGAGCGCGGAGTCGGACATGGAAGAGGCTGGGTTTAGGCAACCCTAAACCCTAAACCCCAAACCCCAAACCCCAAACCCTAAACCCCAAACCCTAAACCCTAAACCCGAAACCCTAAACCCTAAACCAAACCCCAAACCCTCAACCCGAAACCCTAAACCCTAAACCCTGAACCCTCAACCCGAAACCCTAAACCCTAAACCCCAAACCCCAAACCCTAAACTCTAAACCCCTAACCCCAATCCCCAAACCCTAAACCCGAAACCCTAAACCCTAAACCCGAAACCCTGAACCCTAAACCCCAAACCCCAAACCCTAAACCCCAAGCCCTAAACCCCAAACCCCAAACCCCAAACCCTAAACCCTAAACCCGAAACCCTAAACCCGAAACCCGAAACCCGAAACCCGAAACCCTAAACCCTAAACCCTAAACCCTTTGCATGCCTCAGGAGACCGCGCCGGACGCGAAGGATGTGAAGGAAGAGCCGACAGTGAGGGAGGACACCGAGGAGGCGCAGCCCCCTGTGAAGGGTTTAGGGTTTAGGTTTTAGGGTTTGGGGTTTGGGGTTTAGGGTTTGGGGTTTGGGGTTTGGGGTTTAGGGTTTGGGGTTTAGGGTTTAGGGTTTGGGGTTTGGGGTTTTGGGGTTTGGGGTTTTGGGTTTGGGGTTTAGGGTTTAGGGTTTGGGGTTTGGGGTTTGGGGTTTAGGGTTTAGGGTTGCGGGACCCAAGACTCCTAAAGTTGTTGGGGCAACAATGTATGTGAAAGGGACTGGAGTAATCTTTCCCTTTCCTAGTCCCCGAGTCCCCTAAACCCGAAACTCTACACCCTCAACCCTAAACCCTATAAACCCTATAAACCCTAAACCCTAAACCCTAACCAAGGAGAAGGAGGATCCGGAAGTGAAAGAGGATTCTGACAGCTGAACAGCAGCTCTCACGCAGAGTAGTCCCTAAGGGTCCATGTACCTAACTAGGGTTTAGGGTTTAGGGTTTAGGGTTTAGGGTTTAGGGTTTAGGGTCTAGGGTCTAGGGTCTAGGGTCTAGGGTTTAGGGCTTAGGGTTTAGGGTTTAGGGTTTAGGGTTTAGGGAGTACCCCCAATGTAGGGACATTTAGGGCCCAAGTGCAGCACGTGGACACCCTAAACCCTAAACCCTGAACCCCTAAACCCTAAACCCTAAGCCCTAAAACGTGGACCCTGAGGGAGTCCTCCGACCTCAGACGTTCGCGGCTTCTCCCGCACGACAGTGGCCCCTAAATTCTATAACTTCAAGCCTTTTTGACGCCCTAAGCCCTTTAAGCCCTAACCCCTTAGGGTTTAGGGTGTATAAGCCCTAAACCCTAAACCCTAAAAACCCTAAACCCTAAACGGTTTCGGGTCGAATTAGGGGTTTGGGTTTAGGGTTTAGGGTTTCGGGCGACTGTCCCGCCTCCGTTTCTGTAGCTGTCGCTGCCTGCGCAGTGCAACCTATCGATTCCATCCCCTGGGCATCCAAGCGTGCAAAAGGCCCTGAGCCTTAAGACGTGCAGAGCTTCAGTTTGGTGTTTTCGTGTGAATTTCAATAATCGAGGGCTTTAGGTTTTGGGTTTTTAGGTTTTGGGGTTCAGGGGTTTTTAGGTTTTAGGGTGTAGGTTTCCTTGATTTTGCTGATGTCAGGGTTCTGGGGTCTTAGGGTTCGCGGGCTCCAGGCTTTGAGGGTTTTAGGGCGCAGGGTTTTGGGTTTTTATAGGGTTTTTGCTTTGCATTTAAGGCTGCCACCTGCACCTAGGACCTAGGGGTTTCGAGGTTTAGGGTTTAGGGGTATTAGGGTTTAGAGTTTAGGGTTTAGGGCTTAGGGCTAGGTTGCCCCTCAGAAACCCTAAAATCCTAAATCCTAAGCCCTACCCTAAACCCTAAACCCTCCCTGATCCTAGAACCTCGCAGCTATATAGCCATGGGTTACCCTACTACCCCCCTCTTTGATACCCCCCCCGCAGGTTCCCCCCGGAAATTAACCTTAATTAGGCTTAATTGTCCCTAAATAACCTTAATTATGGGGGGAACCTAGGGGGGGTTAGGGGGTAGTTTTGAGGTGGGTAGTAGGGGAACCCATGAAATAGCCTGCAGGAGAGCTAGAGTAGGGCTTTGCGCTTTGGGTGTAGGATTTCCGGGTTTACAGGGTCTGCGAAGAGTCGTAAGCACCCTGACCGGTAAGCGCCCCCTGAGTCCTAAACCCTAAGCCCTAAGCCCTAAACCCTAAACCCTAAACCCCAAACCCCAAACCCTAAACCCTAAATCCTAAACCCTAAACCCTAAACCCTAAACCCTAACCTCCAAAACTTCTAGATGCGGCCTTGCAGCTTGGTCCTTGCTGGACGTAGGGTGGGCGAAGCCCCTGGCAACAGCACTGGCTCAATGAGGAGCTCTGAGACCCGAGAGAAGCCTTAACAGCTATAACTCCTAAGGTTTAGGGTTTAGGGTTCAGGGTTCAGGGTTTAGGATTTATGGTTTAGGGTTTAGGGCCGAAACCCGGAACCCTAAAACGCCTAAACCCCTCGAAGGCTCGATTTCAGCATGGGCTCCCTTTTGCAATCGCCTACGCGCTAAATGTTTAGGCCAACTCGCCGCACACCGCTCCCTGCGATTGACCCCCAACAGCCCACGCTGGTGTGTCAGGGCCAAGTCTGTATGAGTTTGGGGTTTAGGGTTGAGGGTTTGGGGTTGAGGGTTTGGGGTTGAGAGTTCCCGAGTAATTAGGGTTTAGGTTTTAGGTTTTATAGGTTTTAGGGTAAGGGTTTCCGTCAGGTTTAGGGGGATACTGGGCTCTGGCCAAGGAACTTAAGCTAAGATATGGCAACAAGGGCATATCATTATGCACAAGCCCAATTCTGATATTTGGGGGTTTACGATATCTGGGGTGCCTTCTTGAGGTCCTTATGAAGGATCCTACTATTTGGGGGCCTACTTCAGGGGTCCCCCATGTTCATAGACCCCCATGTCATTCAGCTCTGAGACAAGAAGCTCGTTTAGCCTCCTACTTACTTACTGCTACCTCGAGCAGGAAACAGGCATCTTGCACAGACAACAACCAAAGCTTCTCATTGAGTCAACCTACCAGTTTCGCGCGCCCGCGCCTGTGAAAAGAGGTTGCCGAAATGACACCCCTGAGGACACCTCGACAGTTGCAACCCGTACTACTTCTCTCAGCCCCTATATAAACCCTAAAGCCCAAAGCCCAAACCCTTCACCCTAAACCCTGAACCCTAAACCCTAAACCCTAAACCCTAAACCCTAAACCCTAAACCCTAAACCCTAAACCCTAAACCCTAAACCCTAAACCCTAAACCCTAAACCCAAACCCTATACACCGCCCAAGTCCTAAACGCCAGGGTTATATTATGAAGGTTCATGAACCCTAAGCAAACCCTAAACCCTAAACCCTAAACCCTAAACCCTAAACCCTGAACCCTGAACCCTAAACCCTAAACCCTAAACCCTAAACCCTAAACCCAAAAGCTCAAGCCCCCAAGCACCTCGAAGCAGAGCCTCGCGCGAGGCGCGATCCGAGAGCTTCGAGGCACCCGCCGTCAATGTGGTGGAGGCTGCTAGGGTTTAGGGTTTAGGGTTTAGGGTTTAGGGTTTAGGGTTTAGGGTTTGGGGTTTAGGGTTTAGGGTTTAGGGTTTAGGGTTTAGGGTTTAGGGTTTAGGGTTTAGGGTTTAGGGTTTAGGGTTTAGGGTCTAGGGTTTAGGGTTTCGGGTTTTGGGTTTTGGGTCTAGGGTTTTGGGTTTCGGGTTTCGGGTTTTGGGTTTTGGGTTTTGGGTTTTGGGTTTTGGGTTTTGGGTTTTGGGTGTCCGGCCGGAATCCTGACACCCACGTCCGCATCCCTACACGCGATGATGCGAAGCTTTGCGTGGTTAGTTCCCTAAATTCTGGTCCCTTCTTCGGTGTGCTAAATAGTAGGGGCAGCCTTCCTAAGTAGGACCCCAAAAGGGACCAGATGTTGGAGAAGTGTCCATGTGCTGTTTCACCGGCTCTTTGTGTTTTTTGGGGGGCTTTTCTCATACTAGCAGTCCTTAATAGGGATTATAGTTATAGTATTCCCCTTTTCATAGTTCCTGCTGAGGACTGTTAGTATAAGGGGAACATCCCAAACAACAACTAGGACCGGGAGTAGGCACTTTTTTCCTTTTTTTAGGGTTGGGGTTCCCTTATACTCCCTTTGAAACCCAAAAGGGTGGTTCCTCCCGGGTCTAGATAAAGCTTGTCCTTGGCTACTGGAGTAGGTAAGCTGAAAGGCCTTGGCTTCAATGGAAGGCAGGCAAGCTTCAGTCGCAAAGGCTTCAGGCCCTAAACCCTAAACCCTAAGCCCTAAGCCCTAAGCCCTAAGCCCTAAACCCTAAACCGGGCCTTGGCTAGACCAGGAAGCTTTCAGACAGCCAGAGTCCAGAGAATCCAAGACAGCCGACCCAGCTCCTTCCAAAACCGTTCTCGAGCAAGTGTGGTGCCCTAAACCCTAAACCCTAAACTCTAAACCCTAAACCCGAACCCTAAACCCCAAACCCTAAACCCTAAACTCTAAACCCCAAACCCTAAACCCGAAGGTCTCGTTTGTGCCGCGATCGGCCTGACGATTCCACCATCCCCGTAGCATGAACTCTCCCTAAACCCTAAACCCTAAACCCTAAACCCTAAACCCTAAACCCTAAACCCTAAACCCTAAACCCTAAACCCTAAACCCTAAACCCTAAACCCTAAACCCTAAACCCGAATCCTCCTGCAGAGCACGGCCTCCAGGCCGTTGCCCCACGGGTCAAGCCAGAGGAGCCGACCGTGATCCACGTGGCGCAGGGAGCTCAGGTTGGGGTTAGGGCGGTTGGAGGATTCGGGTTTAGGGTTTAGGGTTTAGGATTTAGGATTTAGGGTTTAGGGTTTAGGGTTTAGGGTTTAGGGTTTAGGGTTTCTGGCTTAGGGTTCATGATGTCCCAGATCAGGGGTGCGCGGTTAGGGCTACACCCCAATGTCGGCCGTTCCGAGCTTCTTACGGTTTGGGGTTTAGGGTTTCTGGCTTAGGGTTCATGATGTCCCAGATCAGGGGTGATTCGCTGCCAGCGGTTTCGGCTTTTCCGGGAAGCAGTCGTCGAACCGAGTCAGGCGTGTGCCTACCACAGCATGGCCCCTCTTTTGTTGTGTGCGTTGTTCTGGACTGCATCTGGCCAACTGACTCTTGGTACCCCAGTGGTACCCTTGTACCCTTGTTTTTGGTTACGGGTTCCCTTAGAAAGTAACCAGCCCAAAAAGGGTGCCCTTATTATGATATGGCTACTGGGCTCCGTAAACCCTAAACCCCCCTGAACCCTAAACCCTAAACCCTAAACCCTAAACCCTAAACCCTAAACCCTAAACCCTAAACCGTAAGGACTGGCCCACTGATTGTTGGCAAGACCTTCATGGCTGGATCCACAGATCCGACCTCCGGCAGCACAGCGTGGGCCCTGACGAGCCACGGCATCTCGGAGAAGCTCCTTGGGGAGGAAATTAGGGTTTAGGGTTTAGGGTTTAGGGTTTAGGGTGTGCATGCGAGGTCGCGCGCTCGGGTGTGAAGCACCCCGGGCCGCGCGCTCGCGTTGCCCGTACACCCGCCCCGGCCACCCAAACTATTCTCAATTAGGGTTTAGGGTTCACCCCCCTAACCCCCCTCAAGGGGGGCTTTCATCTCAACCCAAGACGCATTTCAAGTCGTCATCGCCCAGCCCACTTGAGGCTCGAAAGCATGTATTGAGGTTCGAAAAACGCTTGGTGGTAACCTCGACCCTGCTCGGGCCGAGGATTCTTGCCCTGTTCGGACCGCCCTGAACACTAAATCGTCCAGCCCTCTTGAGGCTCGAAAGCATCTATTGAGGTTCGAAAAACGCCTGGTGGTAACCTCGACCCTGCTCGGGCCGAGGCTTCTTGCCCTGTTCGGACCGCTTTGAACACTAAATCCTGAACGCTTCGGCCCCTCTGCCTCAGAGGCCCACGCGTTTCAATCTGCCATCGCCCAGCCGTCTTGAGGCTCGAAAGCATTATTGAGGTCGGAAAGCGTCTCGACCCTGTTCGGGCCAAGGCTTCTTGCCCTGTTCGGCCGCCCTGAACATTAACTTGAGAAGGCGCACGGGAGTGATAACAGCCCCAAAAATCACGAAATTGAGCAACCAGCCTGCCTGGACGCCCTCGACGGCCCCCTGGTCCAGGAATCCAGCCACCAGGGGCAGGGGGGCCGGTAGCCCTTTGGGTCCAAAAGCCCAAAAATCACGAAATTGAGCAACCAGCCTGCCTGGACTCCCTCGATGGCCCCCTGGTCCAGGAATCCAGCCACCAGGGGCAGGGGCCCCCCCCGGGCGGGGGGGGGCCGGCAGCCCCAACGGCCCCAGCAACTGTACAGGACAAGCCAGGCTTTACCCTCACCTCTCCGCGGCCCGCTCTTTTCGTATGGGCGCTCGGGCTGTGAGCCCTCGGCCAAGCCGTTCGGCCACGCGTTTCAATCTGCCATCGCCCAGCCGTCTTGAGGCTCGAAAGCATTATTGAGGTCGGAAAGCGTCTCGACCCTGTTCGGGCCAAGGCTTCTTGCCCTGTTCGGCCGCCCTGAACATTAACCTGAGAAGGCGCACGGGAGTGATAACAGCCCCAAAAATCACGAAATTGAGCAACCAGCCTGCCTGGACGCCCTCGACGGCCCCCTGGTCCAGGAATCCAGCCACCAGGGGCAGGGGGGCCGGTAGCCCTTTGGGTCGAGAAGCCCAAAAATCACGAAATTGAGCAACCAGCCTGCCTGGACTCCCTCGATGGCCCCCTGGTCCAGGAATCCAGCCACCAGGGGCAGGGGCCCCCCCCGGGCGGGGGGGGGCCGGCAGCCCCAACGGCCCGAGCAATGCCCCATTTCTCCCAAAAATCACGAAATTGAGCAACCAGCCTGCCTGGACCCCCTCGACGGCCCCCTGGTCCAGGAATCCAGCCACCAGGGGCAGGGGGCCCCCGGGGGGGGGGGGCGCGGCAAGCCTCCGAAACCCCAAACGACCCCAACGGCCCGAGGTTTGGGGTTCTGCTTTAGTTAACACTAAAGGTGGTCTGGATACGGCCATCCCTTAGGCCAGCAAGGCCAGGGTCGTTGGCCTGTACAGGACAAGCCGGTGAGGCTTTACCCTCACCTCTCCGCGGCCCGCTCTTTTCGTATGGGCGCTCGGGCTGTGAGCCCTCGGCCAAGCCGTTCGGGGTCTGTCGCTCGACGGAAGCGACCCCTCACTAAGTTTAGGGTTTAGGGTTTAGGGTTTAGGGTTTAGGGTTTAGGGTTTAGGGTTTAGGGTTTAGGGTTTAGGGTTTAGGGTTTAGGGTGTTGAGTTGAACCCTAAAATTGGGGTCATACACCCTATACTACTATGATTCCTATTTGGGTCTATGAACCATAAACCCTTTTAGGTTTCATTTACTTGGAGGTTCATGGTACTTATTAACCAATTATAACTGTACATATAACTGTA